>JANVCJ010080342.1:0-11367 GCA_026413505.1 Epizoanthus ramosus | reverse complement strand
AACGTTACATTGGTAAAACAGCGTATTGAGTTGATGGATCCAATCCTTTACCTTTACAAACTGTCCAAGCGTTGACCCCCCCCAGTTGAACGTTGCATTGGTAAAGTAGAGTGTTGAGTTGATGAATCCAATCCTTTACCTCTACAAATTGTTAAAACGTTGCCCCCTCAGTGAACTCAGTGGAAGGAGAGAAAATTTGCATTGGTAAAGTAACGTATTCTCGAGTCCAACGTTTGGGGCTAATTAATTGCAAAGTTTGACGTATTTTTGGAGCTCCGTTGGATAGTGTGATTTGAATCTTTGGCAGGAGGACATCGAGGACAAACATTCTGAAAATTACGTTATTGTCTAGACAAGATGTTTTCAAAATCTTGTCGAGACATTTCAAACGTTTGTCTCCTGAGTGGGATTGGGACCATACAGTAGCAGGCGTTTTTGGCGTATTTAAGAGATTTCCAACATATCTCTTGGTAACCTTGTTCGGCGTTAAACTTAGAGTTACCCTTCACTATTGCGGGGTTTCGCTTGTACACGAGAAGAGGATCACCCCGGGAGGTGGGTCACCCTATCTGCTTGCTAGGGTCACCCTCTATAGGAGGGACGGCAACGTTTGGCATGTAAACGCTCAAAGTAGGGTAACCCAACTTAGGAGGGCTATCTTTTTATGGTTGGTTTTTTGCGGTGGATGTTTGTAATTAGACATTGAGCTCCGATTGGCCACACAACAATCGCGTTCCAGTTGCGGACGAATTGATGCGTTGTAAACAAATGTTTTTTTTTGTCAAAGTTACTTAAGAGTTTTTTCTTTGTTGATTTGGTTAATATGCTTGGGTGCTGAAAATATCTAAAACGAAAATACCGAGATACGAGCGTTAGGTTATGAGGAAAAATGCGGGAAAAAATGCTACGAGATCAATGAAAGCCGTGAAATTTCGAAATTGACAAAGAGTGCCAACCCTAATTAGGATGTTCATCGCTTTGTTAAATACCAATCTACAATCTTCAAGTAATTCATTTCATTTTTATTTCACAGCAACTGCTAAGTACAAGACATTGATTTCCTAGTGTTCATCGGTTTGAAAACATTTATGCGTAGGTTATGTTGTTACGTTAAGTAATGCTGAGCTAACAGATGAACAATGTTTCAAGCTTATGTTCAAAGTTCCTATATCAACCACTTTGCATTACGTTAGAAAAATCAAAGTTTAAAGGTTGTTTTACATATAGACGTAACACGTCACAAACAAACTGTTGGGCTGTTAGCGACAGAACGCAAACTGTTTGCAATAGCATTCCCATATGCTATTTTTGGTGACCACGTCCCAAACAGTCAAACGAAACGAAAAGATAGAATTGGTTCTATCTTCACGTCTTCTTTGCGAACCGTCGACGACACATCGGATACAAAGCCTGAAATGTATTTCCATTAACGCAAAGAGTTTGCGTTGGATACCCCAAACAGCCCATCGCAAACTGTTTGCGTTCGTTTTCCCGTGTTGCGTCTCTATGTAAAACAATGTTAAGTACTCCCCCATAAGTTATGTGGTTACTTTGAATGAACAGCGCAGTCGTATTAATTAGTAATAGTTATGAATTGAATTGCCTCTTGTATGTCTCCGTCTACTGATCAATGATGCCGGTTAATTGTCGTTCGATCAACCTGAAGAATGCAAACAATAATTAGCTCTAGCCAATCATATTTCTAACAACAGTAATTCAAATGTTTGTTTAAATGAGCTTCTGAAGCTGATCGCAATCTGTGGTGACAATGTGCAGCGCTGCTTCCCAGGCTCCTGTGATTCGTTAAAGCCACAATATAACAGTGTAAACATTGACGTTCTTGCTAATGGTGTTCTTTCATCCGGAGCGGGGCTTATCACTCCAATTTTGGGTAGGGATGTGCCGCCGAACGAAAAAATTCTGACCCCGTTCTAGAGCCGGTAAATTATCTCAATTCTAGAAAAAAATCGATTTTCCAAAAATCGCAAACCCGTTTTAGAAATGGATCAAAATTTTGCACGAAATGATACCCAATTATAGCATAAAACCCTACAATTCATACCCGGAGAGAGAGTCATCCAGAGAGAAAATATGACAAAGGCGTTACTCCCTTGGTACTTTTGGTCTACAATACCTACCCCTTTCGATCAAAAAGTTGTGATTACTTATCCGTAATTTTGTCAACTCTTTTCTAAATGAGATATTCGTCACTGATGTTAGATAGAGAGAGAATGATAGACAGTGACATAAAGAAACGTACCTCTAACGACGTTTGCAACACTCGCAGTTACCACGCCCGCAGTTTCCGTTGATGCGTTTGTAGCCGCGAGGGCATCTCTTCTTGAAACACTTCCCATTACGTCCACACCTACCAGGACATGGCGGCACGCGGTCACGCTTACAGCACTTGCACCTCTTACCCCCACACCTGCCCTTGATTTGTTTGTAGTCTCGTGGACATCTGTTCTTGTAACATTTGCCATTGCGTCCACATTTTCTAGTAGAACACGTCGTGGGGACACGTTTGCAGCACCGACACATCCTGGAAAGGGAACAGATCCCTTCGTCCTGGTAACCAGTCGGGCAGCGTGGTCTATAGCATAGACTTCCTCCTTTCTTCTTGCAATAGCGAGTCACTATAATAAGAGAAACATATCGAATAAATGACATTGCTACATTACTCTTTCACTTGGACTGTATTGGAAGTGAGAATCCTTGTTGCTAGAACCTGACCTTCGATGCATGAATAGGCGGATCTAGGTACGTTCATTTATGGATTGGATGGATCGATGGATGAACGGATCAATTGATTGAAGGGTCGACGGATAGGTGGATCTATGCCGATCGATGGATGGATGAATGAATGGATGGATGGATGGAAGGATGAAAAGATGGGTGGTTAATAAAATAACCCCTTTTAATTATACAAGGTAATTACATCAAAGAATGAAGCATTCTGGTTCAAACTATGTTCTACCTGGAAGCCGTGTCATAAGAGACTATTTACAATCTTTATGAATATTATAAACTACAAGTAATCAATCAAGTAGTCAAATAACAATAAATCTAAATTACATCATATTCATAGAAGTTACGACTTGAGCAATTAATAATAAATCTAAAACATTTATAGCGTTTAAACTACATTGTACATGTATGATGCAAGTCAATAACCTTCAACCCTTTATTTTAGGTCATCTGGAAGCGAATTCCACACCTTTGCGTCCGTAAACGTGAAGCTTTTATTGTAATAATCGGTTTGTTTTTTGTATGCTTGTGACCCTGCGTCACTTTAAAACAATTCTTCTAAGTAGTTTGACGCCAATTTGTCTGTGATTTTAAACATCAAAATAGTTATTTGTTCTAAGCGCCTTTGTATTAGAGTATGCCATCCGAGAATATCCAAAACTTCTTTAGAACGTTTAGTATAGGGCCTGTGCTCCTGTGGTAATGATTCCAACTGCCCTATATACTGAGCCTTTAACGTTTTGAGGCAAGTTTGGAGCTAATACTGTTCCATACAGCAGAACAGTAGTCAAAATATGTCTCAGTGATGGATTTGTAAATAGAAACAAGATTTTCACGTTTTTCACAAAATCCTTAATTTTCTTTAATTAATATAACAAGTGAGCTGACTACTTTCTTTGTTAAGCTCTAAATATGAGACTCCCATGTTAGATGTTTGTGAATTTGTAGTCCGAGACATTTGGTTTTATCAACCATCGACAGCGATATGCAATTTGTAGCAAATGAAGAAATAAAAATCGCTATCATGACTCATCAAGAAAGGCCAACTGAACGCTTGTAGCTTATTTAGTAAACATGGAAGCGTAAGAATGAAGTATTTCAAGCTGGGTACCATGATAGTTCTACTAGCTACCTGCTGCCTTCGCAGGCAATAACTGACTGGACCACTGTTTCTTATATAATATTATATTTGCACTAGTCACTAGCACCTGCACGGCACCCTAGCCTGTCATACACAGCAAATTTATTATTTCTTCATTTATTGTATTCCTTTTGGCACTTGCCTAAGTTGCCTCCCAGTATTAGTCACAGCTATTAAGGTAGTATAGTACTTAAGTCTTTAAGATGTAAGATGTAAGAATAATTTTGGCATTTAATGCATGTATAGTTGAGTCAGTGTCACTAAATTCAATACAAAAGGAATTGCTCATACTTTTAATTTGGACCAAACACGAATTCCGCGGCTCCTAAATGGTTACGTATTGGCATTTATATTAAACAACACTATTTACAAACCTTGGCACTTCTGGCCCATACCAGACCCTAAAATTAAAGAAAGTACATGTTGTTAGTGGAAAAATGTACAATAAATGAAAAAAGGAATGTAGATTACAAAATCTATAGTCTTTCACATCAAAATATATATATCCATAAATGACGTATTAGCAGATCATGTACATCTACACATACTAAGTTCTAAGCATACAATACTTAAAGGAATCCAGAAATGAAAAATATTTTCCGAACAAAATGGAAGAACGTGTTACATTCAATTATCCTGTACATTTGGGAGGTCTAAAACCATCACATAAAGGAGAACGAAGTTAAAACGTTTGCCTCTTTTAGCTCTTTGACAGGCATGTGCCCGCCATCTTGGATTATGACGTCAGGGGAACGGCAACTCACTAACGTCATAATCCAAGATGGCGGACCCATGAAAGTCAAAGTGCAAAAATGCAGAAACGTTTTCGCTTCATTGTCGCTTGTGCGATGGTTGTAGACCCCCAAACTTCACGGAATAGTTTAGTATTATAAGTCCTTTCATTTCGTTTGATAACGAATACGCGTTGGATATCAGACGAAATCAAAACCAAAGAGGATCACAGCTCATAGAACGTTTTTTACATCTTCTCGATGCTCGAACATATATTGTTCTTGAGAAACCAGGCTGCTGACTTAATGTTCAAAGCGTTTGGTCCAATGCCAAATATAAAATTGCATATCTCAAACTTCGTTCTGTACATGTTTTTCTTGTAAAACATTTCTCTTGTAAAAGGTTTTCTTATCAAACTTTGGAACATAGTGTAGTTAGAAACATGATCTCCAAGTTCGACCACAGATACTGACAAACTGCGGAAGAGTATACTAATAATTTAAATTTTGTATCCATTTACGACCTCGGCTCAAATCTTAATTATTTGTGTTGAATTTGTTTTTTTCCAAATAATTTGTTTTAATTGCCTAAATTTTAATATGACGAATTTCTGTCAAGCTGTCTCGATCGTGTTCTAGTGCATCGTCTTTAAAAAAAACTCTTGAACAATGATGAATGTTTTTTGTACTACAGAACTAGATTTGCATCAAAATCAACGTTTTATATCTTTTGAACAATGATGTCTCTGTATAATTAAATTAAATTTCGTTTCTACAGGTATAAACGTCCCATGTTCTGGAATTCAATTAATTTTAACATTTTAAGAGTCAGTAGAGTCGTGCACACCATTCGAAACAGAACTCCAAACTAATTCAAATAATCATATATTTGATGTATCCTCAACTTCCAATATCAATGATTTGTCAGGTTTTTTCCCTCGCGTCACAAATTTATAGTTAGTTTCTTTTCTTTTCTGCACTTTGCCTTAACCAAATCTCATATCTACAAAAGCAACGTATAATGGGACTCCAATCTTGATTAGTTTTCATACGATTTCGGAAGTTCCAGCACTCATATTTATATCATTTCTATCTCTATTCATATTCTAGTATTGTAAATCTGAGTGCAAATAAATTGTTGTTGTTGTCGTTGAGGATAAAAGGACAATCTTCTATTGTAAGGACGTATAATCCTTTTGTATAGTATTGAATGGTGCTAATATTGTATTTATCGGTAATTAGATTGTAGTTAGATTACATTTCTGGAGTTTTGAGATAATTACAATCAATAAATGTATTATTGTTTGCACCAAACAGCATCGACGTAGACAAAACCTCGGTCATAACCTGTCCAGTATTTGTTTAGACTGTAACTAAGGTATTGAAATGCGTGGATGATGCACAAATAGTTGAACTGTATTTGAAAGAACTAAAATACAAAACACGTCTATTTTACCTGGAATGACATATATTGCCACAATGAATACCAGAGCAAATATGATTACTGTGGACAGCTTCATCTCGGATAACTTCTGGGCTGCAGAGAGATAGAACAGCATGTAACTTGCCGCAAGTTCAATGAAGTCAATTACTGAGTCGAAAGATAATACAAATAATGTCTTGACAAAATTTTTCGAAGTTAGTTGGTGTGTTTTCTTGGAGAATTTAAGATTACTTGATATAAGAACTGATAACGCATGAATGTATCACAGTACCTTTTACTGAAGATCAGATGAGGCAACTTTCCTTTCTATCTCGTCTGCTTGCAAGATACTACTACAATTACTATTAGAGTTCATCCCCTTTATATAGCAGTTGTTTAGCCTAATTTAGAAAGTGACTTCAAAATAATCAAGCCTTTAGTTTTTTTTATGATCACTTCCGCCCAGTTGGGTCACTGCCAATAACAATGCATAATATTGGCAGTTATTTCGATCTGCTATTGGATGAGATAACACGAAGACGCAAGGCAGTTAAAGATCTTACATTTAGTCGTAATTTCAGAAATATCGAGGAGCAGTTAAGAGGTTACCAATATTACCAGACTACGCAATCCAGGGAAAAAATCTATTTCACTAAAACGCTTACGTAACAAGTATTATAGAGAATAAGAGCCCAAGTCAATACTGGCCCCGGATATTGCAGTAGCACGCTGCCTATCTGATTAGTATTAACCATACTTCTTGATTTTTAATTTTGCCTCAACTAATTCATGCTGATATTCCTTTAGAATCTCTCAAACATTACGACCACTACCTTTTTGTCAAGAAAATCTTCTGTCAAACTTTTAATAGTATAGTTTACATTTTTAAAATATCATTCCTCATTACTAAACTAAACTGTCGAAACTCCAAAGCACAACTCGAAAAAACCTGTTAAAATGGAATTGAAGCCCCGCAAAGAGCTATGCATTAAATTGTTACTCCCTCCGCCCTTCCTAAATCCACAAAGGAAACATTTTTAAAAACATGATTGCCGACTGAATAAAAACACATCAAAAGTTGATTAACTGAACACTATTAAAAACAGTGTATATAACGCATAGCTTGGAAAAAGGACAGGATTGGTGCCAGTAGACTGTGAGGATGTGTCAGTATTCTGTGGTTTGGTCAGGGTCAGATAAGCCAGTAGAGGGTCTCAGAGGGGTTAACAATTAAAATGCCTAACATTTTACCGTCAACCATCAAAAAAGTTTATTCTTTACCGTCAAAATTCGTTCAATTAAGAATAACCGTAAAACAGCAAAAGTTATTAACCGTCAACCTTGAAAACACTTTTTCTTGACAGTAAACTATCAGAAGACCCCTCCCCTACCCCCATCGAGACCCTCTAGGTATAGCGAAGCCATTCTGTGTTGTGCCTTGTAAGTAATTTATTGGTATCGCAATACAAGTAAGTTTCTATCGAAACCCATATACATTGACCTTGTCTCACAATGAGTGATGTAGGTGTTATCTTTGTCTTAAATGTTTATCAAGCAACAGAGTTTTCTACCTGTCATTGTAACTTCTTTATTTCTTGTTCGAGAAGACCACAAAGGCGTGGAATTAGTCTTGCAATAGTGGTATGTTTAACTTCGCTTTGCATTTACTTTTATTTCGTAGAGAAAGAGAAGTAGATTTTCCGGCACTATTAGCGTACAAAGATAGAAGGTGACGCCCAGATCAGGCCCTCGGGCACAGCTAGTCTTGATTTTAGATTTTTGCAATCCTGAGATAATCACCGGCAGTACATTTTGATGCAAAATGAGCGAGTTTAGTATTGGCAAACTTGGTCGTATTACTACTGGGTAATTATCTTTGAATCTGCAGCTTTCTATGGGAGGGGAACATTATGAAAGATCTTCAAGCCCTAGATCTTGATTGATGAGTTAATTTCGTTCCTTTTGAATCTATAAAATTATAGTAAAGTCGTAAACGTCTCGAGGATAGTATATTTAAAATACGATGTAATAAAAAAAATGCATTCTTACGAAAAATTATCTTTTTAACCGTTCAAAAAGGTCAAGATCAAGAAGAAATAAACGTTATTATTAACAATATATTTAGCTCCGAACGTAATAGTTACGAATACTATGTTATATTTCAAGTGTTTTTTTCCACAAACAATTATTGGTTTTAGTCGGTCATAGCTGGTCTAAGAGCATCTTTACGCTGTCATTTCCGGCCAAGATTTGCTCTCCTCTCTAAGTGGCAATACCCGGAACAAACTCAACTTTTTATGAAACTGATCCAAAACAGGACGTAGTTGGTAAACATTTTAGTGTCATGAATTAATTTTTCCTGTTGTTGCAAAGAGGATTATTGAAGACGCTGGATTTGTTTCTCATTTTGAACTGCAGCTTGTTTTTATCGGTCACTTTAATTTGTATAGATATAAGACTTATCTCATATTAATCGTTGAATTTGCATAATCTTTAGATTCACGGTTCTTTTCACAAAGTTCAAAGTATTTTGACGTTATTTTAATGTATCTGCAGATTGTTCTTCAGACATTGCATCACTACTGATATTCTTCACACCCATCGAAGCAGTTTTCTTCGAATCACTTGATCTCTGGTCTGATATCACACTTCCTGTTTGCAGCCACTTGTCTAGCTATATAGATAGCAACACTCAGAAACATGCCACGTTCGCCATCTTTACATAATTAAGAAACGAATGTATACTTTAAAATGTCAAAGTTTATTTCTACTTTGTTTCTGTTTACGAATCTTTCTTGACAAGAAAGGTAGACTTCGATGATCTCTGTAAAATAAATAGATTACCTCTCGTGATCCGCTTTCACACGCTTTCGGTTTTTCAGAAGAGAGTTCGCATGCTCCTGTTCTATAGATCATTTTGTGTACTACAAGCTCCTCAAAATCAGAATTTTTTTTATTTAGATATACGAATGATACTAGGAGAATAAAAACTTCGTCAAGAATATTTAATTATAATTGTAGAAGACCATTTTTAATCATACATTGCGGAAGTATATTCTTCTTTTGTAACTGAAAATCGAGTTTTGTACCATTCCAGTTTTCCAGCTGTCGGTATGTTTTCCAAGAAATATTTCCAAATTTCGTCTCATGGTTTCAAGCAATTCCTCGGCAACTACAAAATATTTTCTTCTCCACTAAGACTGCACAAGATTTGTAACTACCCTTCCCCTTCTTTTGGTCAGATATTTGCAGTTTAGAGGGTAACACGGAAGAATTGGCGACACACAATCGGTTTCTAATTGCCAACTTCAATGACTACAACACCTAGTCCAGCTCAAGCATGCACGCCATCTCTTCGTTGAATGAGACATTGTTGGCCAAGAAAATACATGTACCTTCAACATCTCTCTATAATGAACAGACGACATTCAGTTTGTCTTCCCGTATGTGAGGTCAAGTGATGCTTTACTCTTGAATGAAGTCAGATTCAAACTACGTAGATACGGAATACTTGTTACTTCGTTGCTGTACCACACCAGAGACGTTTCAACATCCTAACATGTCCTAACATATCTTTTGATTTATAACGGTAATATCACGGCACAGTAAATGCGCACGAAGTTTCTCTCTAATCCAACATAAATAATGAGTAATATCAGTATCTCGAAAATATATACCTGTGTTTGACAGTACACTATGTAGTTGGAAGACCTGGCTTAGAAGGCGATTGAAGCAGACTATATAATATAGTGTTGTGGAGTGAATTTATCATTGACACGTAGAACGAATTGTTAAAATAACCCCCAAATGTATTGAACCTCGTCGAACCTGCTTTATGGAAGTTTTTTCGTTAACTTTGGTAAGTTTTTTTTTTGGAATCAGAGATTTGGTTTAATACAGTCATGAATCATCAACAACAAAATTAACAACAACAACATCAGAATAATCATTGGGTTATTCTAACCATAATAATAATAATAATAATGATAATATAACTTTATTTCACAACATAAACTAGTTATAGATTGATGTCATTACTTGGACTTTCTTTCGTTCATTACAATGCAATTAGGTATCTATGTTGGTAGAGTATTGATTTGAAAAGGCGTATTTTCAAGACTTTTCATGCCTTTTGACGCCAATAGAGAGTTTAATGGCGCTACCTCACGGCTATTTTAAACAGTTTTTCGGTGTACAAAATTATCCACAATTCAAATCAGGTTACTGTGCCTGTGGTAGGAAAACGCAGGCGAGATGATGATGGGAAACAAAAAAACATTTAGTACATTTACACCTACTCATTTACAATTTACTCCTAAAATGCTAGTATGGACGGAAAACGTTTTATCCGCTTTCGATAGAATGATAGTACTCCTTGCGTGTAGATAAAATGTACCAATTCGACTGTTGTTTACGGTGAATCATGTCTCGTGATGCACTTGAGGTTTTTGCGGTTATAAAAATCTTGCGATATATCAGTAGAGGTGTTGCATAACAGTTTATAATAATCTATGTGTAACAATACTATCATTCTTGTAGGTGCTGGCTGTTTCTTTGATCCGCTTTCAGCGTAGGTTTGAAGCAACGGTGTATACTAACTACCCCTTGTATGATTTCAATCCTTTACAAGATGTAAATACATTGTAGTTCAGGTTTAATGCGAGAATGTGTAATAAAGACATCGTTTTTTTCTTCTTCTTCTTCTTCTTCTTCTTCTTCTTCTTCTTCTTCTTCTTCTTCTTCTTCTTTTTCTTCTTCTTCTTATGATTATAACGGATCTTATTAAAATTCCAATTGAAATTTCCAGTAAACATTGCAGCAAGAATGAAAACATTTCTCCTCTAAGTTACTTTACTCCAAATAATCGACGGACCAACAATTTATAGAGTGAAAATGACACATCAACTTATTGCAGAGGAACATATCGGATACCACTACTATGGCTATGATTTGCAATCCTAAACGAAAATATTTGTTTTGTATGACCTTGTGTAGCATATTATTGTCCAATGATCGCCACCGAGCATGAAACTCGAGCAACCGAGATTTTGAATTATCTTTACGTTTCATCCATTTATCCATGTTTTATCGAATCTCTGTTTACATTTATTACTTCATTAGCATATTTGATACATTTTCTAGCCAAGCTACAGAAATAAAAGCACTGAATATTGAAAGAACTTTGCAAAGAAAGTGTCGTTAGAAAATATCAGTTCGATTCATTAAACAACTTTTTTGTGCTGCGCACTTGTGAAATTAGAAAGAATGTATGGCTCATTAGCCATTTTGCCACCCAACTGTTTGCAATTATTTTGAAAGCCGAT
>JANVCJ010080331.1:0-11367 GCA_026413505.1 Epizoanthus ramosus | reverse complement strand
AATCAAGCAATTTGGCAGCAAGTTGAGAGTTCAAAGCCGTCAACAATAAACATGTGCGTGACTGGACACGAAATGTGATCGAACGCAAGTCTATGCAGCACAACAATTGCTTAAATTGAAGAGTTTTTAGGTCTTCAACTAGAGCGATTTTTGGGGTCGACTTATACACAGAAATTTGGAAAAATTGTTGTTTTTGCCCTCAAAAATAGGGGTCAACTTATACACGGGATCGACTTATACACCGGAAAATACGGTAATTTAATAATTGCTACATAGCAAACTTTCAATTATGTTAAACACATGACTGTTACCATGGAAACTCAGATACTAAGATATGTGAATCAGCTATTTATATGCTAAAGATCTTAACTGGTAACTCTTGGGGGACTATATGAAAAATACATGCATGTACCTTCAGTTGACAGTCTGAGAAATCAACTTACATTTTCAACTTTGTTTTTAGGTTATAACAAAAAGTTCTCGTATGTTCCATGATGAAACACTCACCACCTTCTTCAGACGGCTCTCCTACACTCCAGATGGCTCTCTCTTAATTGTCCCTGGTAATGTACAAAGTGTGTGTGTATGCATGGATGCATGCACGTGTGTCTGCTTGTGTGTGTGTGTGTGTGTGTGTGCATGTGTGTGTGTGTGTGCGGGCATGTGTGTGCTCCTGTATGTGCTCCAGGATGCAGCTGTACATTATTTATAGTAAATGTGTAGTACTATGCACGTCAGCCCTTTTATGTACTGTCTGTGTGTGTACATACATGTATGTGTGTTGTCTTTGTACTCCAGGATGCAATAATAAAATATAATTGTGCTTGCAGGTACTGTAATTGTACATTGCTTGCACTAACTACTCCTGGGATCCATGGAAAAACACCTGGAATTTTGCAATTTTTCTCCCAGGGCCTTTGAAAAACACCTGGAATTTTGCAATTTTTCTCCCAGGGCCTTTGAAACTCCTAAAAATGGCAGTTTCACTCCAGAAAACTCCAGGATTTTTGTAACCTCAAACCAGTACAAACGTGAAAACTAGTGTGTGGGGGAAAGTTGTGTGTGGTAATTTTAATTGTTTGTAAATCTCACTGTCAGTTACCAAACGTGAAGCAAACATTCTCAATAAAATTACTAAGTCCCTGACACTTTGTAATGGCTTGTTATGTGCAGCTGGTCAAATGGAAGTTAACGATCAGAATATCAACACGTCGTACATCTTCACAAGAGGTTGTCCAAACAAGTGAGTGCTGCAATTGATCAATAATTTTGTAGTCAAGCTAGTCAGAGTTTGTGACATCTATTTGCTGTTGCAATAAATATTAATTTTAGTATTTTTATTCCATAAAATGTCAGTGTGCTTCAAGTGTCAAATTTCTCAAGAATACCCTAGATTAGTCAGTAAATTGGAAATATGCATTTTATAATACACATTTGCCATTTTGCCTCTATTAATTTATTCATTACATGAGAAAATACTGAAAACAAAACATTACCATATTTTGCTTGGAATTAGTTTTTGATTATGGGAATTAGAACTTTTTTTCCTGGTTTGCAGGATGGGTCTCTGTCCGCCTGCCTAGAGCCCAAATTGAGTATTTAATTATTTTGTTCTTGACTATGCCACCCCAAAGTAGAAACAAATGCAATATTACATGTACTGGTAATTACTCTGCACTTAATTGTTGTGGGATGCATCCAAGATAGAAATGTGTGGTCCACGCAGAAGATCAGGAGACTAAAAGTTACTTTTTGCAATAACCTAATATACTGTGGCTCTAGATCTTGTTCTAAGGAACTGAAGTCTGTAGAATTAATGTATTTGGTCCCTTTCTTTAACAGTTGTCATTACTCATACATTCTCCCCGATCATTTCAGGCCTGCGTTGTACCTTCCAAGTCCAGAGAAGGCCACCATAGCAATCCGCTGCTGTCCGCTGCTATTTGAGCTTCAAACAGACCCAGAAGATGCTGGTATGTTATCTACTCACTGTTTGCTGATATGGGGAATAATAATGCAGCTGTCCATGTTTATTAATTTTGTGTGGTGATAGGAAAATAAATGACCCAAACTTACTATGTTGGGAATTTTTAGAAATTCATCTTTTTGTTGCATCTGACAGTTAGATTAACTAGTCCCATTTTGTTTGTAGACAAAGAAAACATCAGCGCAGAAAAGAAGTCTCTATTCAAGTGAGTACATGCAGTTTGCAAAAGTTTTTTTCGGATTAAAATAACATAAACATGTATGATTGTTGAGGCCATTTTGTAATTAACTAGACTATAATAGTATTTAGCCACTTGTTACCCACAGACTAAACTGATTGGTTCCAGACCTGCCAACTCTCCCGGTTTCTCAGGGAGTCCCCCGGTTTTTTCCCTTTTCTCCCAGTCTCCCAGCAAAATCCTGAATCTCCCGGTTTTTCAGGAAAAAAAAGTCCAGTGCTAAATAAATCTTCTTGGAGGTTCTTTTTGAGAAAGACCGTAAAACGTGATTGTTATTTTGCTCACCGATTGATTGCATGCAACAACCGCATCGTCTTCCAGTGCACTGCGCTTTGGGTCTGGGTACAAAATTAATTGGTTTGTGCCTTGATTTCATGTCATGTGTTGTCTGCAGCAGAAATAAAAATGGCTGCTGCGAAACAATAGTTCTGGTTTCTCAGATGACGTGTCGAACAATAAAGAAATGAGACAATTTATTATTTAAGTGTCCAGTGTTTTTGCTGAATCTCCAGGTACTTTGTAGTTCATCTCCAGGTACTTTGTAGTTCATCTCCAGGTACTTTGTAGTTCATCTCCAGGTACTTTGTAGTTCATCTCCAGGTTTTCAGCCCTCAGGGGTTGGCAGGTCTGTGGTTCATTCATTGCAGTAATATTCTCATCAGCACATGTAAACTGAAATAAGTTTCTTCAGATCAGCTGTATTTTCCATATTTCATTGATATTTTGAAAAATGAAAAGTCCAGCACCACTCCTGCATCAACTTTAAACTCTTTCCCAATGGCAGGGTTGCCATGGTCCTTGAAAATCCTGGAACATGGTCCATGAAAAACCTGGAATGAGCAAAAAATTTCTTTCTTTAGTTCCAAAAATAATAAAAATAATCTGTTTGTTAAAATATTTTTGATGTGACAACTTTCTAAAACAAAAACCGCGACTCTGGGAGGCCTGATTTTTCTCCAGAAGGTTCTGGAAAGTCCTGGAAAAGTACTTGAATTTCACATCCAGTAAATAGTGGCAGCCCTGCAATGGGCCCAGCTGCTGGTTTACCAAGGATGACCTTTGCAAGCATCTTTATAGGTGGATTTACCAAATTATAATACTTTTTGTAGTCATTAATAAATCTAAGTTTAAACTAACAACAAATTATTCTATTATCATAGGCTGCCATATAGGATGGTGTTTGCTGTGGCCACACTTGACTCAGTGCTCCTGTATGACACTCAACAAAAGTGCCCCTTTGCATTTGTTGGCAACATCCACTATGCAACATTAACAGACATTTCTTGGTAAGTTGTAAGTGTTGTAATCAGGAGATACACTAACATTCAGGGTTAGTACAACCAGATCATCCTTCAACAACAATGAAATCCTCAAAATCCAAAATTGGACATGGAAAGTCAGAGAAAATCAGATACTTTTTACTATAACTAATTAGATTTTTTTCTGAATTGATACAAATAGCTAAATGATACACCAGTGTTTGGACATTGGCAGATTTGTGACCGTGGATTTTGGTAAATGATTGTCATATTGGACTAAAAAGGGGGGCTGTTTTGCATTCTAGACATTTTGCTGCAATTTCACTTTTGCATTCATGACTACTTAACGTACATAAATTTATGGCTATTCTGTTTTTATGGGTAGAATACAGAGACTGCATTTCAGGAATTCTGGAATATGCATAGCTTCCACACAAACCTTCGCATATTTTTAAAAAAATGTGTTCAATTATTTTTATTCTCGTATGATCCGAAATTAATGCACTGATAGTTTATTACAGCTCCATGTTTTTGCTGTATCATGATTCATAGTAAATAGATTTATAATGCATCATTTTTGCAGGTCAAGTGATGGCAGGTCGTTAGTCGTATCCTCATCAGATGGTTACTGTTCTATCGTGCACTTTGCCGAGGGTGAGCTTGGTGTTCCCTATAGAATGTCTGTCAAGGAGGTACTGGATAAACCGCAGTTCCAGATGTCAGGAGGGAAAAATTTGGCAGTCACACCACAAGCTGCAACTGATGCAGGTGATTTTTTATGGCTGCAGCATAGCATGTCTTTCATTGTGTACATAACCATGTGTACATACCATGCCTCTCCAACTTCTTGCCCGAACCAGTCAGTCTCTCCAACTCACCTGTTAGCCGTGAGGGTTCCTGTGGATTCTTAAGAAGTCTTTAAAACTCTTATTTTGATTTGACCTGTGCCTTTTAAGGCCTTGAAAAGGACTTACATTTGTCCAAACTGTAGTGCTTTATCTCTTAAATAAATAAATAAATAATAATAATAATAAATTACGGTTCTTATATAGCGTATCCTACGTAACGTCTCGATATTGCTTTACAATTATATCAACAGCACCGATGGCTGCCAGTTACAATAGAGATGCAGGCCACAACACTGGGATCACTACCCTACTCTTCTCGACAAGTGTGTGGTTCTTTTAAGTCCCCCGATAAAACGCCAAGAGACTAGACCAACGGCTTAACGTCCCTGTCCACTGACGGAATAATAGGTCTTATGATATACTCGCCATTTTTCCCCAATCAAACGTTTTTGGAATTTAAGGGTATAAAAATCTGCTGGAACTTGTTCATAAAGAAATGTATTATGAATCTTGTAATTTTCTTACTAAATATAAAATTATATTTTCTTTTCAGGCAGTAAAACTGCAGTGAAGAGTACACTATCTCCAGTAGACAAGAACAGAACAGAACAAGAGAAACAAGAAGCTCAGGGTGTTACTAAGAAAAAGGAGTTGAAAGGAATAAATCTGTATACTGTTCCCATGTCAACACTGAATACCAACACAACCCCAGTTGGAAAAGGAGGTCATGTGACCCCAAGACGCGTACAGTTGACTAACATTACCGTGCCAGGAGAGAGTGGAAGCAGTGCTACCAAGCAGGTTGTTCATACCTCATCCACCCCTCCCTCAAGAGCATCTACCATAGCCCCCAGAAGAGTACAGTTAACCACTCTGGCTTCTGACACAACGGAACAGGCTTCCTCTGGCCAAAGACAAGCCCCACAAGCAACGGTTACTGCAGCTGCACGGAACAGTGGCAACAGTACTGTCAGCCATCATGTGGCAGCCTCAACCCCACCACCGTCCACATCAACTCTCACGCCTAGGAGGGTACAGTTAACAAGCGTACCTTGTAAATCAGTGACCAAACCATCCCCTGGCCCCAAGCAAGTGACACTTACAAGTACTGTTGATGCTGCTGCTGCTGCCAAGGGTGGTAATAATGTTCTTCCCTGCACTACCCCCAAGAGGGTACACTTGACGTCAGTACCAGCCAACTTAGAACCTTCATTGACTCCGGCTTCAGCCAAAGACTCAACCACAGCCCTCACTCCCACCCCAAGACGAGTTTCACTGACTACGATATCAAATGGTGTCGGCAGTTTGCCAGATTGTCAAGATACAGAATCTATGGAACTTAGCAACACTCAAGGCACCCCTTCATCTATGGTTCGCGAACCCACGAGCACTGCCAAGGTGAAGTCAGCCCCTAGGAGAGTGCAGCTAACCACGCTTACTACCGAGACACCTCGACCCATCCCGCAACACACCCCTTCAAACCCGAGTCTGGAAAAAATGGAAAATACAACGGTCCATCAAGGAACACGAATGTCTGAAGTCTCAGAAAATACAAAGACGAAGATGACAGATCTGAAACAGCAGGAAGAAGAAATGACGAAACCACACCTGAATGTACAGCCGGAGACGCAAAGTGAAGCAACAGTGAAAAGCCAAGATAAGGAAGTTATCGATAAAGACAGTGTTGAGGAGGGCTGCAGTGCCTCACTTCAAGCAATGGGTGGCAGTGCCTCTGGACCCAGGAGAATTCAACTGACCACGTTAAGTACAGAGGTCCCACCAAACACCCCCGAGAATCCGGCCATCCAAGAAAGAAGAGAAGTATTAACATTACTTCACAAAGCTTATGATGCGATTCACGAAGCAAACGAGGGAGACGATATTAATGAAATCCCCGCTGTTCAGAATATGAATAATTGGGAAAATGAGAGACAAAGGAAGCTACAGAGTACTCCAGCAAGACTAGTACAAGCTCAGGTTAACCCACATTTAGCACAAGACACGGAGGAGTTGAGCAGCGAGAATGAAGCAGTGGGGGTAGGGAAAAATGAGAAACAAGTCATTGGGCATGCGCATAGTGAGGGTCCTCCAGTTGAAGAGAATGTAGGAAGTGATGTAAGCCGTGACGTCACTGGAGTGTCCCAGTTCCCTATAACACAGAATAATCAAAATGGAGTGCATGAACAACTAAGAGATGTAGAAACTGCACCAGTTCCATCAACATCAGAACCTGCTGACAAGCCTGGAATGACAAAGCAAGCACAGTTGGCAAATCCCAGCACCTGTGACACCGAAACAACTGGTGGAGAATCCGAACAGCAACCAGCCAGCAGTGCTGACACGGTCACACCTTCCAGTTCAACAACGTCGCGTGACATTAGGGTGTCGACGCCAAGTCCCCGCAGGAGGAACAAACCTCCGTATCCTCTGGAACCAGAAATTATTATTATCAATGACGACTAAATTACAATCCTTCAAACAAATCACACAATATATTAATTTAGAAAATATATCAATTTAGAAACATCAGTGAAACCTCGATGTTGCATGAAAGGCCACGATACAGTTGCTGTTGTATATTGCGGTACTTGAATAGCTATTGCGGGAAACGTTTCTTGTCAAGCATAGCATAAATTCTTAGCAATTGAACTATATTTTCGTCCTGCGGAGTAGAAACACATGACTAAATTGCCATAATTACAAATCTTACCATTGTCAGTACTCGTGTGCAATTTTGGCGTCACGGTTGATTTTTGCATAAAGTGTGAATTGTGGTATCTGGTATATGGACTAAATTTAATAAGTGATTACAGGTGACAAGTTAGAGTGGTCGTTAATACCGGCTTTTTACGCATGCGTACAAAAGTTCCTGTTTGTTTGTAACAGACCACTAGCTAACTGAGAAATAAATAACTGTACGGCTATTGCAATGTACGATCAGATGAATGAAAACCGTTTTACAATAAATTTGATTGAACAGCAGATTAACCTTGATGTTGTTGTGTGTACGAGGATGGCAGAAAGACTAGAAAAATGATTGTTAATGAAACAATTTGTAACAGCTTGATCGAAATGACTCGTAACTTCAGACTTGACGGGTCGAGTATTATTGAATTCAGATAAGGCATAGAAATGTTTTTATTTTTTTTATTTTAATGTTTATTTTGTGTCATGTTATGTGAAATATGCTACAGACTTAGGATTCTTTATCTTGTAATGGAGACACAGACTGCCCAATCCAAGGGTCCGTTTCTCCTAGTCGGCTGCCATCGATGCATGGATCTCGGCCAAGTCGCTCTTCTTTTGTTCAAAAATTTATTAGATATTCGATAAATAAGTAGAGGATCTTAAATGGCTGTGCGAACATACGGCTTTTATCTTCCGAGTGTCGAATGTCGGGGGGGGAGACTCCCATGCGGACATGACGGGGATGCACGTCGAAATTTTCAAAAACAACCCCTAAAAGTTACCAATATGGGTGGGCACTGGCATATTTTGACCCCTAAAAGTTACCAAAGATGTGAGCCGCAGTGGACAAATGAAAGTAATCGCTACATGTAATAGACAGACATGTTCTGTGTGTTCTGTAATTCTAATGAGGACAAACTGTCATAGCAAATCCAGGGATCAACGAACCAAAAAAGGGTCTAAAAGTTACCATTATCTCTCAGGCACCCTAAGCGTTACCAAGTCAAGTATGAGAATAATTAAGCGACTTGGAAGCAAGTCAAAACTGACCGTAGAGTGATCAAAAACTGGCTCGGGATGTCAAAAATTCTTCTAAAATAGATAAAGAAGATTGTTTGATGTAATTTTTTTATAACCCGATTAATGAATCTTGCTTTTCCGGTCGTCCAAAGCTTGTGTGACTTGGAAGCAAGCCAACACAAAGGTAATAAAAATAGGAAGTTTTTTAAAACATCGAAAATGAGATGCGCAAAAGGAACATAACATACATTGAATATCGAGAGGCGTTTCTTAATAATAGACAATAAATCCTTTAATTAATTGAACTCGATATTCAAAACAAATCACCTAACTCCCCGATCGAATTATTTCTTCATTTATATATTCAATACTTCATACTTGTATATTAGAGAACAGCATTTCATCATCAGTTTAACCTTATATTTTCATATAAAATCATTGGCTAACTAAGACGCGACGCATTTATTAGTTTAAATTTTGAACATTGTTCTGGATCCAATAATGCTTTGTTTGACGAGTTTTTGTTGCGATTGAGCAACATTGAAATTTCCAGGTAGGAAAACGGTAGGCGTTATTAAATCCTGGAACAAGGAACATTCCGGAATATTTGATGGGATATTTGTGGAACTCTATAATAAAAAATGCAAACACCCTAGAGTATAATTTCCTGGTAACTGTACTTTTTTTAGCAATAAGATAAACGAATGCAAATTAGTTTTTAGCGAAAAATATAGAGTGGGTTAATTTAAAACCGTTCCGACCGCCATTTTTTTAAAATACCTTCCAGCGCATCTCCGCCGAATAAATCTGTTTACTAAGCAGTCGCCAATGTCTCGTAGGTTACTGCCATGCCAGTTGGCATTACATTTGTACTACACTTTTGACAAAACCACTGTTCGTTGCTGGTTGGTTGCTAACCTATTGCTCTGCCGACGAATCGAAGGGCTAGCGCTCGAAACGTTAGCTGAGATCTTTCACCCTCACGGCGAAAAACATAACATATCAACTTTTAGTTGATCAATCCCATCACTTAACCTATTGATGCTATGTTTTATTTCTTAAAGAATCAATGAGATAATTCTGTCGTCGAGCACAATTGTGTTTCTGACGTTTTGGTGTGTTTTTCTTGTTGTGGTACGCGCTGTATTCTATAGATACAAAAGAGAAGCTAAGTTAATTAAAGTCTTAGTTACACCATATTCTTTCACAATGATTTCCCAGAGGAGATGGTGCTAATGCACCAAAGATGATGAACAGCATTAATAACGGGGCTTTATACGAGAACGTTGAGAAAAATTAACACGGTCGCCACGGTCAGTAGAATTAATGCCACCAGGCGGCTCAAGATTCGACATGTTTAGAGAGACAAACCATGTTTTACGGTCTTTGCGCAGCAATGCTCGCGAAGAAAAATGCCTTCAGCACAGATTGGGTAAGATCACGCAATCGAGTTTTAAAAACATCGAAAAAGTTGAGAAAGATATGGAAACTTTGCGCAAGGAACTTCATAAAAGTCAACTGATAGTTGGCACCCGAGCCGATATTAAACGAGTTTCTGTTGGTGATGTTGGACACAAAAACGGAACAGCACATGGAACAGATGATGATGGATCACAAGTGAAACAACTCCAGACGGAACTAGGGGGACCAAGTGCGGGGTACCACAAGCACGTGTACAGGCGGCATTCTACCCCAGCGGTGTTCGGGACAGAAGCGACACAAACCCGTCGAATTAGACACAATAGAGTTGTGACAGTGAGAAGGGAATCAACCGAAGATCTTAGTCACTCTGATATGAAAGAGTTGAAAGCGCCCAATGATCACTGGCCTCAGCTATCACCCAGACATCCGTTGAACCAATTAGGCAGAGAACAAACTTCAACAGGTACTGTAGGACAAAATGTTTGTGGCGAACGAAACAAGACAACGACGAGTTCTGTTCAACAGAGTTGTTCGCGCCAACATGCCTTCGAGTGTGGTTCCAACCACTCTCCATTCAGTTCTGAAGCTTGGCTTGTTCCCAGCACACATTGTAGTAAATATTCCAGATATCACAGCAATAACGCGCCTCTTACACGGAGAAGGCACTCCATGCCCAATGCTATCCAAGAACATCAGTTTGCTAAGCTTACCCTGGCCACAAACCCACCCAAAAAACGTACCGCTAAAGTGCAAATTTCTGAATGCAGAACTGAAGATCGAATCAGAAATATGACGCAGCCAACAGACCACAGGACAAGGAGTGAATATTGCTCATCCCTTTGCGGGCAAGACTGATACAAACTGTGGGAACAGACCAACGTCAATAGTGGAGCTGAACAGTGTGGATGGGAGAGAGGAGCAAGAACAAGGTAGAGGAGAAAGAAACGAGGAAGATTGCGAAACTTTGTACCTTGACGATGAACATACTAAACGGTAGTATGCCAAAGCGATAGAGATATTTTTAATATCGAAGAAGTGTACTCGGTCGAAAATGATGTACAAACTCTTATCTCGGTACATTCTGGCTGCCTTTATACGACGTTGTTTGAGCATGTCAGTAGCCTGTTGCCCAACAAGCCGGATCTAACTGAGTGATTTAGTATTGGGAATGTCTTTTCCCCCTGAATTCTACTTTAGTTTAATATAACTTGTTTCTATACAAATACTGAAATAGCTTTAATTAAGATATAAATAGATTCGAAACGGATATTGGTTTTCAAACGAACACAATTTAAACTAAGTACAGTGCATGGAGGTATTAATCACTAAACACCTTCTTTCGGCTGAAATCTTTACTTTTCACGCACTTCTGCAATTCTATATTTTACTACTCGTGCCATAACGTTGCGCAATGATTCAGTACTCTGATTTTGGCATAATAAACATTACCCATTTTTCCAGCGTTCAGATCCTTTCTCGCGGCAAAGGAAAGTTAGTGTCTGAGGTCAGGCTAAGAATTTCAAGCTAAAGTAAATTTTAAGCTAATGAACTATTTCGTTGCCTTCAGTCATCAATTCTAATCACTGCTAATCCTTATCGAGTTTGCAAACAAAGTGCATTAGCACTAGCAGACAGGGCATGGTAAATAAAACGAACAAATGCGTGTGGGAGGCTTTCTACTCTTATTGTAATACGCAAATCTTGCTATTCTTAATCTTGTATTGGTAGCATCTTTGTTATATTTTTTATCAAAGCTTATTGCGTGCATGCATAGAAAAATTTCAAGAGTGCGTTTTGAGAGAAGATAACTCTCTTTAAACTGCATGACTAAGGCCAAGTAAAAAAAATTATTAGTTTCCCGTCCGGAATCACCAAAAACATGAGGCGGGAGGTCCTTATTATTTA
>JANVCJ010080320.1:0-11368 GCA_026413505.1 Epizoanthus ramosus | reverse complement strand
AGCATTTAATTCACACTCATTACAAAATGTGACCTAGCTGAGATCTCTGAAAGAGCTGAATAATTTTTTAAAGATCCCTACTATTTAACATAAAAGGCTTGGTGACGATTGCTAGCCATCTAAGAAGCTGATTTTTTGTAGCTTCATACTTAACTGTGCCGAATATATGAGATAAGTACATGCCATAGTAACAAAAGAATGTCGTTTATGACTAACGCTTGAATGCATTCTAACAGTTAATATTCTTGTCTATAGCAAAACAGTTCAAAACTCTTTAATAAATTTGACAATTTCTACAGGCATGCAATTCTTGGTTGACAACCAATCTTAGTCTGTGACCATGGGAACTCCTGTATCCTCTTGTACAGTAATTGATGCAGCTGGGGAGAAATCCGACGCTGTACCTCCCTGTGCGTCAATCTTTGGTTGGCCTTCGATGTTCTGAATTTGTTTACTTTTTTCAGGTTTTGTATCTTTTTCTTCTTCTCCATCCTCGGTCATGTGAACGTCGTCATTTGGCTTCTGATCAAGATCATCTTTCGAGTGTGTGTCATCTTGGGCGTGGTTAGTACCTTCTCTTGTGTTTGTGTTCTCTGTAACTGCATTTGACGTGCCCTCCTCAGCATTCGTTGAATCTCCTGGTTCGGCTTTTCCAATTTCCTCTGCAGGCTGGTTGATTAGTGATAGCACTTTTACACATATGAGTTGAGATATTTCTTCTGCCTGCTGCTTGCCTTCATTTTCACTAATACCCACTTGTGACAGCCGGCCGTCAGAGAACTGAAGGTTTGCATCTGACTTCGGAAAATTTGCTGGAAACTCTAAACGAACCGACTGTTCACCTATCTGGTTTTTATAAAGGAGGCTGAATCCAATATCATGGGTTTCTGTGTTTCTGCTGGTTTCGACTTCCTGAAACTGACTCTGGATGGTCTGGAAGAGAAACCTCAAAATTTCCATACCATGTTCAGTAGAATACCACTGCTCTTCCTTCACTTCCGCCTCTTGCACCAGTCCTTTTTCCTCTTCAGCGGCCGCTGCCTGGTCTTCGGATTGTACATTTATAGAGGCGATTTCACATTCGTGGCCTTTCGGTTTCAGTTTCGTTGTGAGGTCTCCGTATTCACGGAAAGAACTTTGACCTGGAAGGATGTCTGCAAGGAATCAGAATATAATTAATATAGACTGGGTGGACTCAGGTTTCCGGCCAACTGAACAGATAATTGACCTACTTCTAACTGTTGGGCTTTAATTTTGTATTCATCCGTTAGAGTTTCGTTTCTTTTTCAAAAATCACAGAGTACCTTTATAGAATTGACCATTCCATTTTAATTTTCATTTAATGCTCCACACTCCTATAGAGGAATTTGGAGATCTAACTTAAAAGTGGGGTAGAGTGAAGGTCAAGCAAGAACCTGACAAGGATAGCGATAGGGGACAGTGTAAGCTAGATTTGTGTCTTCATATTAGTGAGGGATTTGTTTACCCAAGCTAGAAGGCTTTGACACATTAATAAACTTGTTCATTCATTCATTCATTCATCCATTCATTCATTCGTTTGTTCGTTCATTCATTCATTCGTTCGTTCATTCATTCATTCTTTGCTAAAATTTGAAAGTGTTTTAAAGGGTGTAACAGGTATATATGCAGTAAGTATGTGTGTGTGTGTGTGTGTGTGTGTGTGTGTGTGTGTGTGTGTGTGTGTGTGTGTGTGGAGGAGCGGGGTGGCATGGATCTATTTCACACTTGTACTTGGAAAATTCTGTACACATTATGTGGCAATAAATGAACTATGAACTATGTACACAAGTGACTGCTTCAAATAGGTCGTAAATACAAAATAGGGTAGCCCAATGATAGGTTACTCAATTTTCCTCTGTCATATAACGCCAAATACTCTAAAAACGTACCTAAGCATTTTGTTCTTTCTTCATCATACCCGTACCCAGCTCCTCTTTTCACAATACAATCATCAATGCTCACTTTTTCTCCCTCAAGCTTAAACCTTATGTTCACGTAACGATGAGATGGAATCTGCAACTCATGCCGGTAGGTAGAACCTGTTCGGGAGAAATGAGTGAAAGAAATCAGTCTGCATTGCCATGATTAGTGTGGAACGTATTGAACGTATGTTATGAATGCAGACGAATATAAATACGAAATAAAAAGCGACAATACGAAATTCTTAGAAGGAACGTTTTAATGCCATTGTGACTCTCCAGAGACTGACCTTCACTGCTCGGTATCACACACTGCCATTCACCGAGCAAACGCAAACCATGCTGTTGACTTAAAACGTCTTCACATCTTTTGAAGTATTCTTCAACATCGCCATTCTTAGTGTTCTTCTCTTTGCGCTTGGGTTCTTGAACACGGCCGTTCTTAGTTTTCTCTTTGGAATTTGGTTTGGACTGCTTTCCTGATAAACCAACAACGAACTGAATCACCGGCTGGAATGAGTGAGTCCACAGTCCGTAGAGCTGACCTCTCGCTGGGTCCTGCTCTTCACTTTCCCTGCTATGTCTCCTTATCTGGGCTAGCTCGCCACGATGTATCGTCACTGTCGGTTCGGAAGAACTCATCTTAACTCTCTCTCTCTCTACGAATAAAGAGCTTACAAAAGAATATCTTTAATATATGTGTCTTGACAATACGGCGCGATCTTCTGTCGGTTTCCCGGAAAGTGGCGAAACTCTTGGGGGTTCCCGGAATTATGATATGAATAACAATAACATATTTAGTGCTTGTTTTCCTGGAAGCTATCCTGGAAGCTGGTGATTTCATGAAGTTATCAGAAATCTTTCAGTTTAGTGCTTCGACATGGATGCGAAAATTTCCGAGAAACCAAGCATCTTTAAATCGCACGCCCTGTGTATAAAGACCCCCCAAATTAATAATTTTCTTACTGATTATTAAAAAATTACTTTTGTTAGGCTCCAGCTGAAGTCCGACAGGTCCGTTTCAATATGTCGCGTTTCTGTCCTGTCTATTATTAAAATGCAATTGAAACAAAATAATTTCCGCTTGACTGGTGTGATATACCTTTGATGTATTGATTGTGCGACCGTTTAGAATGAGCTTTAAGTGGTGACAGTATTCGAACTCGTGATCCATAACCTTAGTATTGGTCTGGTTCCTCAGAATGAACAGGCCTTTAATATAACGAAATATGATGTCCAGGCGATTATTTATCTTCGAATTCATAAAATGGTTAGTACCACGAGAACCAAAGCGCTATACAAATATATTCTTCAGCATTCACTTTAAAGCCGGCCAAACACAAAAATTACAAGGCGGCGTACAGAAAATCTGGCTCGGACAACGGATCGGACCATGGACTGATTTTCGGATCATACAATTATCAAAACGTAGGAATGGAGAAAAAGCGAGTCTGAAAATCAATACTACTAGTTTCAACTGTTTTTAATTCTTGTTTATTCTGGTTTTTTTTCATTGTATCTGAAAGGGAAAAAAAGAAATAAAGAACGCTACGTCATTTTGGGATATCGTACTTTGGAAATTAACCGAAAGCAAAAAAAAATTAAGGTTGCAAGTGAGATTTTGTCTAACAAAAGCGACAGAATCTGTAATGTGCATGTTTTTTTAATTATCTGAGTACTGTAACTTGCCTGAAACGGATTTCAATTGTAATGTCGTACGTATTCACTTTCATTATTTCTTTTGAAGTAGCTGGCATAGAATAGAAGGAAGAAGGGACATTTAAGTTTCAAGGGCGAAGGGATGATTCAGTGACGGTTCATATTCTCAGATTGACATTGTTGCAAGACCTGAAATTAAAAATTCTCACTTGCACTTTGAACTGTATTCTGTAAGGAGAACATTGTTATTTTAGCCACTTTTTTAACTTCAGCTTGTTTAATGTTTATTTCAATACTTCTAAGTGCACGGAGTAATGCGTTGCTATAAGCTTTACATCATTGACAAATCTTAGAAGTAATATTAATATTCGCTATCTTGGTTGGGTTTTTCTAATGAATGATACTAATGCAAAAACATATTTCTTGCAATTACATATTTGTGGCAAACTGTGCGTAAAAATTAATAGTTTTGCGAATAATGTCTATGTTGATTTGAAGAGTTTATCCTATCTGGGCATCTTATTGATCTTTCTTTCCCTATGTAGGGGGACGTCGGATAATCAAAATGACCTTAAGCGGATCATTTCGATTTTCAACAGCCCCTAATGCGTTAAGTATACAGGAAAAATGATTACAATATCTGACAATAAAAAGTCAGTTCAGGTTTAAAATAAACTGATTTTGGCTTGCATGCCCATATCTTGTATAGTTCTTCTTTATTCGGCGAAGAAAGATGCACTTTCAGACGTGTCGATTCTATTTTCCTGGCACGATAAACAGTCGGCTTTTCGCTCCATTTCCGATGGGTACCATCGCAGAATGCTCGGCTTGTCGAATCTCTGGAACCCTTCTTCCGGAAATCCGGCAAAGAGCTGCTCTCGTCTGTTTGCCCAAGTGTAGTAAGGTGCCTTGAAATCTTGCTCCAAGCTAGACAGACCGCTCTCTTTCCCTCGGCTCAGTTCCACCAGTGCCAGCTTAACGATCATGTTTGAGATGGGTATGATGTCTGAAGAGAGACCCACTTGGATCGTGGCTTCTACCTCCGAGTCCGGAACATAGCTTGGATTGGCTTCTCTGGCTTGGCGGAAGGAAGAAATTTCCTCGGAGCTTGCCTCAATCATGGCCTGAGTGTAGACACAGCAGAAACAAGGGCCGCCGTGGGGACGGACTCTGAGGACCTCTCCTCCTGCAGCTCTTACTGCACATTTACCATAAATGGTGGTAATGTTGAGCTCCAGAGACAACGAGTTGATGTTGAGCCTGCTGCGAATGTTGTCTGTAGCAGCTATGATAAGGTCGCATCCCTTGAAGATCTCCCGAGCTTCATCTAGATTGTTGATGTTGGTATTATGCGTCTGAATGTTGGCAAATGGATTCTTGTCTAAGATTTTGTCTCGAATAGCGTTTGTTTTAAGGCGCCCTAAGTCGTTAAGGCCACAAACATGGCGGACGATGTTGTTGAGCTCTATTCGATCAAAGTCCACCAGTACGAAGTTCCCAACACCAGCTTTGGCAAGTTCAAGAGCTACGTGAGACCCACCACTTCCCAAACCAACGATAGCAACTTTGCGACTCTCAAGAACTCTCGACTCCAGAATTCCTTTACTTCTGGAGTAAAGGAGGGACTTGGACGGTTGACAGAGAACTGTTGCTTTCTTAAGCGGTGCGTCACTCGCTTTTTCTTTCACATAAGCCAACACTTGTTCTTCATTCGGACCAACGAGGAAAGCAATCTGCAGATCTTGTTGCGTAACCAGTGAACCGAGCGCTTCTGTAGCCAAATGTCCTGCCTCTTGGTTATCGTCTGGCAACTTATCCAACAGTTTGAAGGTGACTTGATTCGTAGCAGATTCATCTTCCACCAGTCGAACGTGAAATACATCTTCCCTTTCCAAGGCCTTGACACTGAACTTCGGCGTGTGGTCTTCCCTTCTCAATTTCTCTACAAAATCTGGCTGTAGGATGCAAACCACTGGCTCCGAAGGCTTTACTGAACCCATATCTGGTTAAGAGAACCGAACTAAGTTCTATAGAGATTTACACCTTGAAATGGAAAGTTCAAGAATGTATAATTTCTTATTCAAACCTCCAATATAGTATCCGAAATAAATTATGTGAAAGGGAATTTCCCAGTATTTGTCCACTTTCTTAGAACTTAGAAGGGATGGTTAGCGAGATCCATCTATTGTTACCAAACGATTCTTAGAAAGTCAGCTGATTTCTTTGAAAATATGTAAATTAAATAGGACAATGCATCATCAACCTTCACTCTGTTCCAGGAAATCATTCGATCGTAAACTTACATTTTCCATCTTTCCCGCTTCTCCTTGCAAACCTTTTTCATTTTGGTTCGTATCCATTATTATGTGAACCCGATGTTTGTGAATGTAAGTTAAGGAAACGTGTTTGCTATATCAATGTGCCGGTGTCCAGTCTGAACTCGGTTTGAGCCGTTCTGGAAAAAAACTGATCGGACCTCAGCTACTAAATGAAAACTTTTTCATTTGAGTTGATATCAAGAAACTTTCCCAGAATTACAACTTACAGTTGGTGATTTCGTATCACCAAGTTGGCGACGTTTAGAATTAATTAGGATTCGAAACACTGAAGCTCTGTGTTACATCAATGTTAACACTGGAAATGTTAAGCTCGAATGTTTACTGCTTTCTAGCCTGCGTGTACAGACCCCATTTCTCTCACTCAGACAGAATGTTTGCTGCATTAATAAAAAGTGGCACTGGCAGGAACGGAAATATCTGTTTTTAAAATGACAGTAAATCAGACCGGAACCGATTGAAGCTCAGAAAAAAAGTTAAATAGCTGGGTACCGGAAGGCTGGGTAAGCGTTTACACAATGTAAAGGAACCGAACAGATGGGTAAAGAACCCAGTTATATCCGTTGCGTTTCGAAAAGGGAACATAGCCGCCTATGGACCATCACGGGACGGAACGGTTAAAACTGCATGCACGGATAAATTACCGTTTACACGAGATAAATTATCCGAGCAATTCCAATTCGTGAAAATGGCTCTTTATTCTGACCGAATAAATTTAAAATATTTACCCAGAGTCGTTGTGTTGAAAAATAAATCTGTTTGTTTTGTCGGAAAATTGGAAAAGATTAGGTCAATTACCCAAATGCAGTGGTTACATTTTCCTTTCCTCCCAGTCCTATACACATTACGTGTACTATCACACCCTAATTCACATGAAACACACTTCAGAGCTGATTTAGGGGAGGGGGATAATGTGCTACAGCGCTTGATAATATTATTTGGCTACGGAGTCTCACAGACCTAGCTACTCTCTGAATTTCTAGATCTGCCCCTAGGATCTGCAGAAAGCACACATTTTTTATGGGTTAAAGTCTACTTTATTACAAACAGATTCCTATCACCTCTCAACACAGGAGAGCCTAAACGTAAGCTAAAGTACAAACAGCATACGCGTATCTGTCTGAATTTGTATCGGGATAAGAATATAATCTGTATTTGGCTCCCAAAACCGACCAAAATCACTACTGAACCTTTAAAATCTTGCAAATCATACAGAAACCGATTTTACTCCATCTACAAAAGTAAACAAAAATAAGAAAATGATATCGTTCAGATCATATGAATGTACACATATGAGTCCAGTTTGAAAGTGTGAAGAAATTAAAAATCTTCACATGCAGCTGAGAGATTTCCGTCAACGGCGGCCAGTGCCCGCTCTCCCCATCCTGGGTCCTGACCGGCACCATGCGCAGTTGGATGTGATTTTGTCACGTATTTGCGTCTCTACTCCCGATACTGCGGATTCGCTAATCATACAAATATACTTCATACTAGGAGCGCCACTAACTATGTTGTCAGTTTCTTGTTTCAAGTGAGCGACATCACTGGGAAACTTAAACGGGAAATCAATGAGCCACATTTTACTGTGATGTACAAATGTTATGGAGAGGTCTTGACTTGTTGCGTCTCTTCTCATTTCGACATTTCTCGTCTCTGGTATTCTTGAAATACTTTCAAAGATTTCTTTCAGTTTCTTCTCTCCTTCGTTTGTCGAGTACCATTGCAATTTGTTGGCGCGTGTGGACGCCCCAACTGCTACAGGAGGCCGAGGGTCACGAGTGTTGTGGTCAGCGGCCTGTGGCCGCCTCTCCCGTTCACTAGTACCTCTCTGTGCTCGGAAACTGCCCCTGGTTGTTCGTTTATCAGGCGAACGGCTCCTTTCTCTTTGCCTTTTACCTTCAACATGTTCAATCTCCATTGGTGTTTCTTGTTCTTTCGTGCCGAATATGTTGATGGCTGCAGTGCAAACAACATTTTTTGCAGAAGCAAATGTGGTTTTGATATTCTCAACTATACCGGAAGGTCTCGGACTCGGAGGTCGCACTTGCTCGGCTCCCATGTCGATATAGCGTTCAATTTTCTCTATACTTCTGAAGGGACTATCCCCATCAAGCTGCGAGATTTTTCCAGTTAGATATGAAGACGTTCGTTGACGAAACATGTACGGCGATATCTTGACATCATTTGGCGAGGTGATATTGACAATCATCAGCAGAAATCCACAGGCTCCTTCGGGATAATTTCTGACCACTGTGCTGACATCTCCATCGCTCGGTTTGTACAGTCTCATAGAGTGGTGGGAATGCCACTCGCCGATATGGCAGAGCATGTATTTCTGGGTGAGGAGTTCACCAACTTGTCGCAGATAGTCAACATTTTGAAAGAAACAGATTTCAGTCCGTGTACACCCTACACCCGGACCAAGTACTATCTGCACGACTGGATTTCTGCCGCTCGTCCACAGACCAAACAAACTTCCGCCAGTCTCGAGATCAGGGTACTGTAGAACCCAAGACCTGATTCTATCAATATCCTCTTTGAACATGTAGACCGAAAAGTCGGGGATCATATGCTGTTGTCGTCTGGCCATAACTCTTGCTCTGCAACAGACACAAAACAGCTTAATCTTCAGAATGAAAGTAAGAAATGGACACAACCTGAGTTTGCAAAACTATCCAAGCGAAATTAGCATTGTTTCCCGGAAACCACTTCGATTTTTGATTTCGCAGAAAACCACGTGTGCATCATATTTACCCCGCCGGCACAGCATTATTCTTAGAAAATGGAATTTGATATATTGCTGACAATGAGCCCAGTTCTCAGAAGTCACGGGAAAATTCCCTTTATGTTAATTTGTATTTATTATAATAAATTGTCTTACATATTTCACATATTGTACCCTAATTATAAGACAACATGTGTACTTGGATGTTTTCCAATCAGTTTTTGGCCAAGCAAAACATTTTACTTATAATCTATAATGCAAAATAAGCACACATGCATCGTAGCGTGACCTGACCTTTCCGCATTACTTGAAGCCATTTCCAGGAACTGACTTCGATTATTATATAAAAAATCAGTATTCGTTTGGCTTGCTAATTGCGTGAAGGAAGTCAATACACTTGTATATTTCGCAGTTCTGAGCAGACGTCCTGCTGTACAAAATTAAAACCGAACATTATGGGCTGGTCTGCGGAACAGCAGAGGCGACTGACAATAGAAAAGCAAGTATTGGAGAACTACTTTCGGGGCAAAGTTCAGTGGATTGACCCGACCACTCCGGACAGCGCAAAAGTTGATGTGCATATGACAACATCAACTAATAAGAATTACACACTCAGGGTGTATATCCCGCGAGATTTCCCAAACTCATGTCCTGCCTTGGTTGTTAGTTACCCTTCAAGAGCCTTGACAAATAGATATGGCGACGTGCTCTGCTCCAGCACCGAAAACCACTCTTGGGGGACGAGAAACGGGCTTACCCAGATTTGCCACTTCGTACCAGGGCAGTGGACAAGTGAGAACACTCTCTACCAAATATTCATGAAGGGTCTCATCTGGCTGGAAGCTTATGAAGGACATCTTTCCACAGGAAAAGATATCAGCAAATTCCTAGCAGAAATGCCATACTGACTTGAATGAAATGGTTACAAACATGTGACAGTAATGTTACAGGGAGGCGACAACAGTGCCCAGTAAATATTATTCTAAACAAAAGTGTTAAAGACTTGTGGTCCAACAGCCAGTTTAGACAATTTGTAGCAATTCAGTTGCACCTAAATGTTAATGACCGCTAGGTTAGTGTTTGATAAGAGTTTTATAATAACAGTTTATATTATAGTTATGTTCGACATATCCTAATATTTCAAGGGAAGGCCAATTAGCAGTTACAGTACAGTCGCCATTTCACCGGTCATCTGCATGCATTAAAAACATTTATGATATGGCTACCATTTTCTTGTCATTAAAATGTTTTGAACATAAAGTCTGTGCTTTCAAATCATGTAATCGCCAATTCTCCCCAGCAAAACATTTTGGAAGTTTTTGTCTTCTAAAATCCGATACAACCAAGTAACTAAGTAACCAAGTAACCAAGTAATCAAGTAACCAAGCGACCGAGTAGGCAAGTAACCAAGCTACCAATTAAAGCGACGAAGTAACCAAGTAACCAAGTAACCACGTAAGCAAGTAAACAAGTAACCAAGTAACCACGTAACCAAGTAACCAAGTAACCAAGTAACCAAGTAACCAAGTAACCAAGTAACCAAGTAACCAAGTAACCAAGTAACCATGTAACCAAGTAACCAAGTAACCAAGTAACCAAGTAACCAAGTAACTATACGGTAAAATGTGTTTTACTCATTTTTAATTCGATCCGGGCTGGGCTATGTTGTCTGTCAAGATCGCAGGGGGGATTAATCTCATTCCACCGCTCCGCCATCCCCACCCACCATCGTAATTCGCTATTATTGAGTCAGTCTTATTGAAACTTGGCTGTAATACCAATTGCATGGATTGAAGTGTACTACATTTTGTCACTAATTAGTTCCAAATTGTTCATGACGTTATCTTTATGGTATTCGATGTAAGTTTAGGCGTATTTTCTTCCTTTTTCTGTTTGTACTGTAAGTGTTTCTAGTATGCTTTGGAAGGAGTAGTATCAGCTGCACGCGCGGGTCAGCGTGACGTCAGTAGACTTTTCTATCCTGTCGTAGAAAAACGGAACTTTATCCAACTTCACCCAACTTATTAACTTTAGCCAGCAGGTGCGAAAACAAATTATTAATTTAAATTGCCTATCGAACATCGCATTGAATGGGATATAACTGCCAAAATTTGATGCTAATTGTTTCAAAAGATAGAAAATATTATAGGTCTGTAAAACATGGGGAGAGGTGGGGAAGAGATTTAGTGGTTAGAGGAATAATGGAATGAGAAGACCCCAAAATACATTTTCCTTTTCATTATACGAACAGGGTCAAGAAAAAGATCATTGTCTAATTATAAACATATCTGGTATTGGTCAGGCAGCGAGGAATCGTGCCACATGAAACACAGGAAGTCATTTCTGAAATTCTATGTCAAGTGATTCATAAGTACTCATTTTAAAATTGGTTCAACAGAATACTTTTAGCATGACTTTTCACCAATGGCTGTCCAGTTACAGTCAATTAATGAACAAATTCGCAACAGATTTTGCAAGAAACATATATTGAGTCGCACAGGCCTCGTACACACGAGTCAGTGTTCTTTCGAAAACGCAAATTTTTTTATAAGTTTTTGCGAAATCTCCACACTGTAACGATCGAGAACTGAGATCTTTAGGCCTCTCTTTCTCTTCTCTCTCTCTCTCTCTCTCTCTCTCTCTCTCTCTCTCTCTCTCTCTCGCTCTCTCTCTCTCGCTCTCTCTCTCTCTCTCTCTCTCTCTCTCTC
>JANVCJ010080309.1:0-11372 GCA_026413505.1 Epizoanthus ramosus | reverse complement strand
GGCGGAAAAGCGAGGTGCGCCTTGCTTTTCCGCCCGCCCGACGATCTGCCCCTGGGTCTCAGAGGATGTAAAATTTGCAGTGTAGCGAATAGATGTTTTATTTACTGTAGAAAAACTATTATAGCAAAAGCTAGTATAATTATCAAAATTGGAGTTAAGAATTTATATCTGTTTTTCAATAACCGGTGACGTAGGTCACTATAAAGTTTTCTATCTGTTTTTCAATAAACCGTTCATCTTCTATTTCTTTTAAGTTGCAGTACTTGCAGGCTGTTTTGCACTTATAAATTGCTGTTTTTGAAGGTAAATAGCAAATTTCGTGACGCCTTACACGAAGTACTAAGCAGTCAGATCTTATGGTCAGCGGTCACCTACAAGTCAGTCACGAGCTGAGGGCAGGAGCCATTTCTTCCCATTCTTGACCATGGAAACATCTTATTCTTTTCTCCCTTTAAAACAGCGATTGAATTCAGATTTTCGCAAACGAGCGCGGGAAGATGGTGCTATTAGGTGAGTATTACTGTTACAATTCCCAGGGTTGTACGTATAAAACTCACAATGCAACTGCACGGTTACAGGTTGGTTCACCATGTTCCATCGGGCATGGTTGATTGGCAAACAAAACACTTTTAAAAAGGGTTTTAAAACAAACTGTCCAAAACTTAGAATCCGTTGAAACTGTGTCTGAGTTGAAGTGCTTTGCTCACACTTACAGTTCTAATATAAATTACGGTACCTATCGCTTTTTCTTGCAATATTGAATATGGTGAGAATTGACATTAATCACGCGACTGTGATGAAACATGCGAACATGACTCGCTTAAAATTTATATTTGCTTCAACTATATAATTATTATATATATCTATACTCCATTTCAGATTTCTCTATTAACTCTGGTGCAGTGAATTGTGAGCATGCCTTAAAACCTGGCATACCTACCAATAATCTATGACAGTTTATGGCAATCGATGCCATTTAAATTTTAATCAATTGATATTGATATTGATTAATCAATGACCAATCGATGTTGAAAAATGTTGCGACCTTTCAATGATCATGCAACTTTGTTGACTTGATGTCTTCAATGGAGTCTTGCTGCAGATGCCACACAAGGTATTTGATTGCAATCGATGACAACTGATGTAATTTGTGGATCGGTTTGTGACTGTTGATTGTCCATCGATTATCTGATATCAGTTGATGACAATCTACATATAACATTTTTATTGAGGCGTAAAAAAATATCTGTGTTTCAGGTTAATACCCGACCGACCCTAATTTTTTGCTACCAAAATCGCCGACCCTAAACAGTGTTTACATTTTTTTTACTTTCACAAATCAAAGTGTTGTTCTGAGTTTGAATAACATTTATTCGTGCTATATAGCATTTTTGTTTTTCAATTATTTTAAGAATTTCGGCTTTCCATGTCCATAAGCTGTCATATATAGTATTACCCCTCTGTAATCCTACTATAACTAAAATTCTCTCAAATTTGACTAGGCAAAACAAAATTTTAAAACAAAATAAAACTATTTTCTGACTGACTGATGCTAGATTTTAAGAGGTATTAAACCCGAAACACATGTTGTTTTTTTACACCTGATAGTTTTTGATTTTATCTATTAGTTTTTCACAGATTAGGTATGCCTTGAAATTGAGTTATGAAGTTGCACATAATTTTTGTTTGGTTTTGGAATACTTGAAAATATGAGTTTCTACATTATTAACTAGTATCGAGTGGTGCACCCCATTGCCACTTACCGGTTCAACCATTATTCAAATATTAATAAAGTTTGTCTTGTATCTAATCGTACAGGTTGAAAAGCATGTTTGAATCAGGTGGTCAGTCAGACAAAGTAGAAGTTGCAAAGGTTAGAAAGTGTATATTATCAAATGGATTACCTTTGCCGGAAGTGGAGTGTGGACACATTGTTAAACTTGCATTTCCCAATGTACTTAGAAAACGCAGTAATGCATGCTGGTACTATTATGGTTTGCGGTTTGTTGAACTGAATGAAGTACAGAAGAGCAGCAAGAAAATTAAAATTGACACCATGAGCAAGTCTTCATCAAGACATAAAGCCAAAATCATGCCAGTTGTTAATGATGAAACAGGACATGCTGAAAGTCATTTATCAAATGCATGTATAATGGAGAGTAATCAGCATTTTGCACATAGTGTAACCAAGAAGCCATGCAATGAGAAAAGCACAAAGGAAAATGTTAATGTGGGCAGAAATTCAAAAGATTTTGAGTGCACAGGAATGTCCAATGTTCGACAACAAGCTGCATTAGAAAGAAGAACTGGTGCAGTAGCTAAGCAGAAATCGAAGCAATATAAAATACCTTCACTTAATTTGAACAAAGATGACATTTCGGACTTGACCCATGGTTGCCTTATTGGTGAAGGAACCTTTGGAAAATGTGTTGCAGGAAAGTACAAAAATGTGCCAACAGCATTCAAGATTTTCAAAAGCTCTGATTACCGGCAGGTTCATGCAGAAGCAGATATGCTTCTCATGATTCCCAGCCATCCAGGTGTGGCAATGCTAATTGGAGTATTGACCATGGAACTGCCACATTTACTTGCAACCAAGCTTTGCTTAGCATCTGGTAAGCCGCAGACATTCTCAAGAATGTTGGAAATGCAACGCAGCTCAGAAGACCAAAACCTGTCAATGATTCTTCAATTGCTTTATCACACTGGAGCAGCACTTCATCATATACACTTAGCAGGTGTGCTCCATAATGATCTTAAGGGTAACAATGTGGTTGTGGAGGAATGCAATGGTGAAAAAAGACCTGTATTGATAGACTTTGGCAAGGCCTGTACCATCCAAAATGCCAAAGGTTTGTGGAAATTGATTTTTTTAGCTATTTTGTTATGCATTTTAGTGAAAAAGAAATGATACCCTTATAACATAATAAACATATAATCATGCATGTAACCAAGAACTGTAAACATTGGAAAATAATCCCTGGCCATTTCTTATAATAATACCATTTCTAAATAAATTATTATTGTAAACAATGACCTTAAGCTGAGGCCAAGTGCTCAGAATACAACATATGTATGAGAAATTAGCACTTAAAATGCCTAGTAAGCTTGAAGCCTTTGTTCAAACTAATAAATTTACTTGCAGAGTTTGGAAATGAAAATAGAAAACTTGATTTACAACTTATCTCAAAGATTCTTGTTTTATTCTCAGAATCAAGCAGACACAAAAGGATGACAGAAACAGAACGTGCGCAGTACAGAAAACAGTTTCCCCACATTGCCCCAGAAATCTCAGAAGGAAGCAAACCAACTGTTTCAAGTGACATATATTCATTTGGCCATATTTACTGCAAGTCACTACAAGTATTTCACAAAGGTCTTGGCCAAAACCGGAGACTCCTGGTAGATATTGGAAATAAGCTTAAACAGTACTGCCAAGAAAAAAGGCCCAATTTGATGGAAACATTGACACAGATTAGCAAGACATTTTAAGTGTCAGATATCTATACCATACATCCCAGTGTACAAGTCATGAATTTGGACTTTCGTTTTGGGCATAAAGTTTTGGAGTTGGCTTACAAGACATCACACAAAGACACACTGAAAAACACTATTTGTTAAATTGGATCCATTTATATCTCTTAGTTCAAGAATAAAACTGATTTTAGTTCTGCTTTCCGATTCGCAAAAACTGTGTTAAGCCACAATAAAAAAACTTGTAAATGGTCAATCTTTACTGACATGCACTACAAGACAGCTGTTTCAAAACGCATTACAAAATTAAGCCTGACATGATCAATCGATAATAACCATAATCAATAACAATTGATAAAAATCAACTGAATAATTATTAACTGTTGAAAATTATCAAAAACAGAAACGTGTGAAATCTTATGGTAATAAATTCAATTTTTTTCTGTAAAAATTAAATGGGTGAATGGTTGAAAGAACTCTGTCTGTACACAACAATCTACTGACATTTACAGTTAAATGTTGTGGTTACGAACTCCAGTGAAAGTGCTTTGTATAAAAAATATATATAAATATAGCAAAATATCCATGAAAAATCGTGTATTTACATTATTTTCTAACAATTCTTTACTGATCACACTTGGATTTTGGTAATTCGGTGAAGTACGAAATAGTAAAAAAATTAAAAATAGTAAAATTAAAGCTGTGTGCAGCACCTTTTTGAAAACAAGTGTGAACAATAAATAAATAAATAAACAAATTATTTTTTGCTTCAGTAGGCCTAAAACAAGCTGAAAAAAGTTGTGAGTGGATTTTCATTGATTGATACATTTGATAACATTGCATAATCATGATTTATTGATCAACATTGATTTATCTATTGGTTATTCTACTTATCGATTGATCACGTCAAGTTGAAGTTTTAAAAAGCAACTGTCCAGTCATCTATTGTTCAAATCTAAACCCTCCAAATACCCTTCTTACTTCAACTAAGTCAAGAATGGAAGAACAGGAAACAGTGTCCTCTTGAGCAGTCAATCTCCATACATCTGCCCGCCTGCTTTCATTGTACCATGCAACAGTAATGGACTGTTGGTGGTCGTGTACTTCTCGTACCTTTCCATACCAGATCTCATTGTTGGTTCCCCTTAGCTTGAGTGTGTCATCAACCTCAGGGCAAACAGGGACCTGAGCAGGTAGCTCAACTTCTGGCTTGTGTATGTCAATCTTGAGGAAATACTGAGGGTCTTCTGCATTTGATGGCTCTGGGTACAGAATTACTTTCCGCTTGATATTTGGCAATGGTTGAACACTGTCTCTTGCATAGCTGTGAGGCAACAGTTTGTGTGTATCAGTCCACTCATGTTTAACAGCAATGCCATTGGAAAAAGCTGGAATGAAGTACTTTCCATCAACGAAAGTGAAATAACACTGCTCTATGGGGCCTACAATGACAATTTTGCTGATCTCGATCACCCATTCTTCACGTGTGTCCTGTCCTCCAGATATTACACAAATACTGCCCTTACAAACTTTGATGACTTGTCCAAACTCATCATACATGATCACTGAGCTTGGTAACTTGACAAGATCTGGAACAGTCCATGCTGTATTGGGGAACTCCCTACAGAAAGACCGTTTGATGTCATTGAGTTGGTGTCCATGAATAATTTGTCGTTTTACCTTCCCAACAGCTACACCATGTGAAAGTGCATGCCGCACCTGTGGTGAATCATGGCCGTCACATTCTTGAAGTAGGGCTGTTGCTGCTTCTATTGACTTCTCATGGAAATAAAAGGACACACCATTGTCCAATGTAGCTTGAATATCACAGTTATAGTGCTTTCCTTCACCATAGGTTGACAATGGTCCCTGCTCTAGTTCATATGCATTCATAAAGTGTCTGATACTCTCTCTTTCGGCATATGTCTTTTCTATCCCCTTCGCATTATGCTTCTGCAGTTTATGTGTCCGTATTGCTCTTTCGTACAGCTCACATGAGTAATTGTCAGGACTAGAATGGCGCTTAATCTCACTAACAATGTGAGTGGAATACTCCAGATTTTCTGAACAAAAATCCAAACCATAGTATTCTTCTGCCATTACAGCATGCTTCCAGACAAGGCCATCTAGTCTGACCAGGTTGTTTCTCTCCCATCCACGATTACGAAGTTGTTTGCTGTACAGCATCTGTGTTATGGAACAGGCCACCATGTAGCAGTCATAAGCCTTGGATGGGATTTTCTCTGCCAAAACTTCTCTGGCAACTTTTGAGAACCTGTAGATTTAAATGTTTTCAAATTAAAGGATGTAATATGTATTATAACTGCCTGAGGTAATGTTTGTGAAATCAATGCTTTTAGGTGCAATTAAATGATTTTCGCACACAAAGCATTATGGCAAAAGGGAGTCAGGCCGCCATCTTTTTGGGTATCATGGATTGTACACACCACCATGATAATATGTTTTCATGAGTAAGCCATCACAACTTTCGTTCAGCACAAATTCATTATCCTATTGCTTGTCAAGGATTCAACCCACCTCTTTGAAAACCACTGCTTAGCTGTTGTCTAAAACAATTAACTTAAAACTTGGTTTAACTGATGTCTTGTTTTAATAACCTGCCCTATGAGTGTTTTGAATAGCCCATTTCCAAATCACGCTCCAGTTCCAGTGAACAAAGGTTTCAAGTTGAGGCTAAGTGCTCATTTTTCTAGCCTCCAAAACAGACTCCTTATTTCTGTCGCTAGGGACCTCCACAGCGACAGAAATAAGGAGTCTGCTTTGGAGGCTATCATTTCTCATACAATTTGCTGTATTTTGAGCACTTAGCCTTGACTTCGAAACCTTTGTTTACAGGAACTGATGCAATTTGTACTTTTATCAGAATAACTGTAGCTTAATATTTATTGTGCAGTTACAACATACTATTATAAAGTCTTACTTTACAAACTCATCCGATTTCCAGCCTCCAAGCTTATCTGTCAGGCTTTTGAGCCTTGCTACTCCCCTGGCCTTTTCTTCACGACACCACACCACAGCATCAAGGCCTCTTCCAAAATCACCACGATTCAGCAGCCCACCAAACTCTGGTTTCCTTTCATTTGCAGGAAGGTCTGCATTGTCACCCATATCAGGCCAAATCTTGTCAAGAAACTCTTTCTTTAGCAAGTTGAAGCTTAGATGCATCCTGTCTATTACCATGTCCTTTACTGGATCAAAATTGTACAATTTACGGAGTCTAAACAGTATACTGACACCGCTCACCCCACTGTCCCTTTGCAATTCATTTCGCCGTGACTGTGTTGTGGCACTTTCCACTGCATTGCCATGATGCAATTGGTACTCGGCTGTTCTTGGTTCAGCAGGGTGTCGGTAGCGCTGACGGAAATTTCCGTAGTAGTAATGCCTCTTCTCTGGCACATATGTCCCATTTACAAGGCACTTTCTACAGCCAACTTTTCCACCTTAGAAAGTAAACAAAAAAGTTCAGCAAAGTACGATATGAGTTGCAAAAAAGAGAAACAAAAGTTCAATCACTATGGGTTGCAAAAGTGAAAAACAGGGTGAGAAATTAATGGAGAAAAACCAGCCAAAGTTAAATTATTGAAAAATCACAGATCTTTGGCCCAACAGGGCTAATGTTTCAGAGTAATTCTGTGGAGCTTTGAACTGGGCTGGACATAAAAAAATCCTAATTTCGCACCCTGGCAAATAACTTTAATTATTACATGTCACAAAAATAATATTTCTACCCATCTTAATCAACCTAATAAATTATTTGAATCAAAGCCACATGACTACAGAATGAGTGCATTCTGTATTACCCCCTCTTATTATTGTGCCTGTGCATGTGCTTGAAATTCTATTCTGTGGCAAACTGGGATTTATTCAAGAAAAATTTAACCCTGACCCCTGGAGGGGAACTGGACACAACCAACAATATTGAGCTACATACAGTACTATTACCTTGAATAAGTACCCCCTACATTAAGAACCCCCACCCCCTCTGATGAAATAATTTTTCCCCCTTGAATATTACGTCCCCTCAGAATATCAAAAACTAAATAAGCACACCCCCCTCAAATAAGCATCCATCACCCTTCCTCCTTCCTTTAAGGTGTCAGGCAACTGAAGGAAAGAATGTACAGAGGTAGAACATGGCTTTTCAGGGTTTAGCAACCCTCGAATAAGCACCCTCCATGGAATAAGTGTTCACCCTCCAATGCCGATTTTATTTTAACAAATTTGGTAACTGTATGCAGCCATTTCTGTCAGTTTTGCATGTACAATGGCAAATGTCTGACCTTAGTTTAAGGTAACACATCTTACATACCTCCAGCATACAGGCTCATTTCAGCATGAGCTTTGATATCTGCTGTTCCTAAAAGTAGCAGCATCCTTACTTGGTGCTGTCCTGCTTCAACCACTTGGTCTCCAACTTGAATGGGATTGTGCAATGTGATTGTTCTTCCGTGGATATAAAGATCAGCAACTTCATCAATCAGTGGCTTCAGAAATGCATCCAGCTTATGTGGAATTCCTTCTCCAATCTTGCATGAGGGTATAAAGCTGTACACTCTGAGGTACTTTCCTTGTGACCGTTCTTTCTTTGCTGTACATGCACTACTAATTTGTATGGTGGCCATTCCTCTGCTCTTTTTCACAAGAGCATTAAAACCATCCTCATGAAAAATATATGCCTGATTCAAAGGACAGCCTTTCATATATTCTGGATGATGTTCAAAAGAGCAAAAACATTCAGTACACTGAAGATTTATAAGATCAGTTCCAGGATTACACGTAAATGCATTTTCTATCTCAGAAGTACTAATAACATCACCACAGTTTGGACAGCAAGTTGGTAAAAGAGTTTCTTGGTCACTGTCCCAAAAGTAAGACAAATCAGAGAACTGCTGACCATGCCATATCTCCTTATAGGGAATGTCATTGGCTTTACCATTGAACCATTGGTCATGCTCCTTCCAGTGACAAAGATGTTCTTTTATACTTTGCTCATTTAAGAAGATGTCTTCCAAATGGATGCCCAGACAATAGTAGTCACTACAATCCTTCCACTCTTTCCCACAATCAGGACAAGGAAAATCATGCTCTAGGAGAGTTATATGATCTTCTGAACAGCATACTTTGTAATGTTTGGGCTCTTGATACCCCAAAGTCTTAATGAATGCAATAACAGATTGCCAACTTTTATGGGGTACTCGATCATCTTCAATTGCTTCAAAAAAGTTCCTGATTTGCTGCATTGCCTCTGCATGAGACCATCCATAGCGTACTTTTGCCAACAGTGTTCTTAGAACAAAATCTCTGATTTTCTCTTCACCTAATAAATCTGGATCATGAGTTGGCTCATCAGACATATCATCATCAGGATCCTCACCACCCAACTCAGGTCCTGAACCACCTGGTAATTCATTGGCATCATCTTGAATATTTCCTGCAAAAACATTCAAGTCACCAGTCGGTCCACATACAAAAGTATGTTGTCCTGTCTGAACCGTAACAGCTGGTTGAGTAGGGGCTTCATGTGCATTCCTAGGATATGGAGAAGTTTCACCAAAGTGATGTTGTATAGTTCTGAAGTCACGATGCTTTCCATTGCACAACTGACAATGACAGGGGTACTTCATTCATGGAATCTGAAAAAAGGAGTATCGGTAGTTATATATTAAATGTGAGATAAATAATATTTATACCAGTAAACTCCAGGTTTTCCACAAAAGGCTGATATATTTAAGATATATATATGCAATATTGACTTAGCTTGTATAAAAGAATATCCCTATATATAATAAATAGATTTCTTTAATAAAACTGTACCTCTTGATTCAGCCTCAAGGCAGCTTTGATTTCATCTACAAGTCTTTCCTGTGGCAGTTGCTCAAAGAAAGTGACACATGCACCATAGATCTGAAGATACAATGTTATTCACTTCACATTAAAGATCACAATTAGTACCAAAGTAGGAAGTCTGTGGTCTGCACCCTCTCCTGGAAAATTTCTCTTGGATACAAGTAAATTAATTATTTGAAAATCTTCCAAATATTTGTGCCGCACATTTTCTGATCTCAGTGCATAACAAATATTCAAGTCAGGGCAAATTATGGGAGATGGGGGGGGGGCAAGAGGGCATGGGGTGCATTAATTATTCTAGAAACCAGAGTTTTCTAGAGATCTTGGTCTCCATGTTTTTGTTCAACTTTACAAAGCACAGAAGTTTGGATATTGTAACATCTTTGGAATGCAGACTAAACTATCAATTAAACTGTAATTAAAAATAATTATTACTACAAGTGTATTGTAAAACCATAATTACTATTTCTTTCCAAGGTTAAATTAAAATTTCCAAGTTAAATTTGATTATAAGAAAATAATATATCTCTGCTTTTCTTACTTAATATGCAATGCATCCCATTGCTGATACCTGTAAGTCAATTTACATGTAATATCACTTCAAGCTGTCTTTTCAGAGTTCTAAACGTATTTGATACAATGAATGTAAAGACTGATTAGAAGTGAATATTTTTATAATTTACTGATCTCTTTGTTGTTTTTCATGTGAAGCATAAAATTTATAACTAAGTTATTGAGTTATAATTATTCCTTAAAACAACAATAACTATACCAAACATATAATAAATAATAATTAATAATTAATATTAATAATAACATTATTATTATAATTATTATTATTATTATTAGTTATTATAATTACAATTATTATGGTGATGATCACGATGATGATGATGATTGCAGTGTTAGTATTGACTATGATTTTGAACATTGAAGATTAAATACAATTTCTATCATTCCAACTAAACACAAATTAACTCTTCCACAACATACCTTCTGACCTGATGCACCAGTTAGCACAAAGGTTGAGAATATTGGCAGAGGATGCTGGGACTTTTCAGGCCAGCACTCGACCATTGCACCTTGTGGCAAACAGAACATTGGCACAGAGTCTGGCAGAGGAAACCCCAGATAATCGACTGCAGGAAATCTACTGAGGATTTCTGTAAAATAGAAACACAACACAGAGTGTAAATTGTGTGAGATACATATATATGCAATACATACATGTATGTACAAAGTTGTTTTAATTAATATTTTATACATGTAAAGTAGTACACAATGTACAAGTAGAGTTATAATTGACTTCAAGATACAAATCTTCAGTTCAACATTTGTTATGGTTGCAAACAAACACATGGTACATGTATACATGTATATATATATAATTATGTGACTAATTATTAAGAGTTCTTGCACACATGATATCTCCCACCTTGCAACTATATTTCTGCCACCTTGATGCTCAAGTTTTGTTACTTTGCGATTAAAAAAAATTAATATACAGAAGGAAATTCTGAGCTGATGACACCAGTTGTCAAAAAGATATTTTGAGATTCTAAAGACTGATATATTGTAACATGACAGAGCTTAATCTTTTTCCACTCATCTTCAAAAATTCTCACACGTGGTATGAGATACTGTATGAATTTGAACCTTGTTTATAATAAATATACCTGCAAAATAATATAAATAACTTTTTGTTTATACTGACATTGAAAAAACCTCTGACTTAAAAACAAAATAGGTCATTTCAAGTCATACCTGCTTGGTAAGTAATAGAGTGTGACCTTGCCAGGGATTTTCTGTAGCACAGATACACATCAGATCCCACCTGAATGCAAGGAATCAAAAGAATTCCTTGTTAAAACAAAGTTCTTGCAGCTGAAAGATAACTCAACACTTTATAAATATGCATTCATTTGACAAACCAGCCTGTAATCTTCTGTCATAATTCACAATTTTAACAAAGGCACTGAGACACTATCACACTTATCAAAAGATATCCAGTTCAGATCTAAGAAGGG
>JANVCJ010080298.1:0-11373 GCA_026413505.1 Epizoanthus ramosus | reverse complement strand
GTTAGAGAAGGTGCGGCAGATGCTCGGCCGTCTTCGACTGACGATGCATCCGGACAAGACCCGAGTCGTGAATGCGATGGAGGGTTTTGATTTTCTTGATCTGTAGCTGGCTGCGCAGTGCAGAGGTTGTCAGCACGAGGACCGGCCGGGCATCGTCGAGAATCGCCCGCACCCTTGGCAGACTCCGCCGGGAACGCGGAGGGTAGGCCGGCACCGCGACGATCCCACCGTAGAGGCAGCCCATGAACGCGGTGATGAACTCCAACCCTTGAGGCAAAAGCAGAAGCGCCCGCTCTCCGGCGGCCGCATGCCGTTGCAGCAAAGCAGCCAGAGAACGGACGCAGCGATCGAGGTCGCCGTAGGTCAGAGTTGCAGCTTCGACCTCGCCATCTTTGAGGAAGGTAAACAGACGCCGATCAGGATCAAGGTCTGCCCTGCGCCGCGCCACCTCAACAAGACTCGCCGCCCCGCCAGAGGACTCACCGCGGCTCCTTTTTGTACTCATGTCAGCGTCAAGTCAAGGGCTCAGCAGTGCCTCCGCACAACTCCTTTGTGGTCTAGAACGCAGCCGCGAGGCGCTCAGGCGCGACCCGCCGAAAGAACTCGACCGCCTCGTCGGGAGAAACCTCATGCTTTTCCAGCAGTTCACCGTGGCGTGCGAGGTGTCTCTCCACACCCTCTCTGATGTCCTCACCCTCCTTCAGTTTCTTGGAGGCGAGTCGCTTCCGGAGGAAGAGCAGAGCGAATTCGCCAGCCTTCTCCTGGGTGAGATGGTGGTCGAGTTTGTGCTGGAGGATCCTGATGGCCTTTTCCTTGACGAAAGACGGCGCCAGGTTCGGTACGAACTGTGCGAGTTTGCCGCGGACGAGAATTTTGTCGAGCTTGTGATCGGCAGCCACCAGAGCTCTGTGTTTCACGTAGTGGACCGCCAACTCTTCCATGCGTTGCTGCTCCATGCTGATCTCCTTTGTCTTCGTTATGCCATGCGGCGTGGGATTCACAGAATCCCCGGCTGATTCAACCCTTGTACGTGCCGAGTCGTCTCCATCAAATGACAGCTCCGACCATCATACAAGGAAATCGTCGTTTCGACAATATTTCCTTGATTTTCTGCTTTTCTGCTTTTCTGCGTCGCACTCCAAGGCGGATCTCAGATTTTCCGTCCTTGCCGAGGAGTAAGATTCTCAGCGGCGGAGCGGAGCTTCATAATCCTGTCTCCTCTTCTCTTCGCCGCTCGCGAGAATGGCGGCTTCTACAGCGCTGGTTTAGGGGCTAGCGCTAGCGCGGCCCGTGCCTCGATCAGGTCCTGCGTTTCCTCCGCCTCCTGCCATCTGGCCAGGAGCCTCTTGAGACGTCGAACCATTTCTTCGCACTCTCGGTCCGCGCCGAGGTGAGCGAGGAGGCTGACCGTCGTACGTAGTTCGTAGGCGGGCATCCCGATGGTTTCTGCCGCTCTGACTGCGGACCGAAGAAAATCCAGCGCGGCAGGCGGTTCAGACCCCTGGGCCGCGAGAAGGCCCCGAAGGCGTAGGAGTTCTGGCAAGCACCAGCGTTCGTGCTGGGACGCGGCGATGGAATCCGAGACGACTTCAGTGGCACGAGGGAGCCAGGAAGGGGCGATCTCCGCTTTGATGTACGCCGCCAGGGCACGGTAGAACGGGATCTGAAGTCGAGTCCCGTTGTTGCGGGCGATCTCCAGGCCTTCTTCCATCTCGGCAAGGCCTCGATCCTTGTCGCCACCCGCGGCCAACGACCAGCCCAGCGAGATCTTGGCCATCCCCGTGAACACGGAGAAATCATACGCGGAGCACAACCGCAGACTCTCCTCGGAATACTCCCGGGTCAACTTGGGCTCGCGCCGCAGTTCATGCACCCAGGCTGCATAGCGCAAGGCCAGCGCCAGGCTCAATTGCTGGGGGTGGTCGCGAGCCGACTCCAGGGCGCCCCCGATGCGTTCTACGGCCCGGTTTGCAAAACCCCGGAACCAATCGCTGGCCGCCAGCTGGCACTGGGCGGACACGGCCGGGTCTGTTCCAAACAGCGCCGGCGTGCTGCCGGCTTCGTAAAGCGCCAAGGCCTGTTCGTTGTGTTGATCCGCTGCGGCGAGTTCGCCTCGGAACATCTGGGCGACTCCGATCACGCGGTGGGCCTCGAGCTGGAAATCCTGCTGGCCTCTGCCGACCGTCAACAACAGCTGGCCGGCATCTACCGATTCGTCGAGGCGGGAGGATGCCAGGTAGAGCCGGGCGAGGCCGATCAGCACGGTGCAATGCTCCTGGCTGCGCTCGCCGTGCCCCTCGGTGAGGTGGCGGGCCCGATCGAGGCACGCTTCGACTTCGGCGGATGCGTACCCCCGGGTAACCGTGTAGGACTGAGCGAGCAGGATCTGCAAGCTTGCCTCAAAGGTGTCTCGTTCCGCACCCGGGGGGAGCTGCGAAACCTCGCCGAGGGCTTGGTTCAAGTGGTCCGCCGCTTCGAGGTGGGCGCACCGCTCCGCCGCGATCAGGGCAGCTTCACGGTAGAGCTGCGCCGCGCGTTCCGCCTGGCCCGCAGCCGCATGGTGACGCGCCAAGAGGTGCGGTCGACCGTCCGCGGAGTCGCTGAACTCAGTCTCCAAGACCTCGGCAACGCGGCGATGGAGGGCCTTTCTCTCCCGGGTAACCAGGGATTGATAGGCGGCATCTTGGATCAAGGAGTGGCGAAACGTATAGCGACGACGACGGCCAAAGCCGCGCCGATCGAGGATCTCGCTCTCGATCAGCCGCTTTAGTTCTCGGTCTTTGAAGGGGGTCACCGCCGCCAAGAGTTCCTGGCTGAAGGAGCGATCGAGAGCGGCGCACTGCTGTGCGAGAGTCTTCGCTGTACCGAGTTGGTCGAGCCGTGCGGCGAGGAAATCGTGCAGACCGGCGGGCACTTCCGCCGCGTGCTTCGACCACGGAGCCTGCAGCATTGTCTGGGCCAGTTCGGTGGCGAAGAGAGGAATCCCGTCGGCCTTGTCGAGAATTATCTCGATCTGCTCGGGGGCGAGCGGGCGTTCACCGCACAGCCGTTCGACCAGCTCGACCAGTTCGTCGCGGCGCATCCGGCCGAGGGTGAGCTGGCTGAGGTAGGAACGCTCCCACGGCGATTCGAACTCTGGACGGGTGGTTACCAAGAGCAGCATCGGCGTCGCTGGCAGGGCGTCGAGCAAGGAACCGAGCAGTTCGAGGCTGGAAGGGTCGATCCAGTGCAGGTCCTCGAGTACCACCACGGTTGGCTCGCGGCACGCCATGGCGGCCAGCAGACCGACGATGGTCTCGATCAGCCGCCGTCGCTTCAACTGGGGGCTCGTTTCGGGTTCGAGGCGGTGGCCGTCGAACGGCACCGCCAAAAGCGACGCCAGTTCCGTCACCGCCGCCCGCGATGCCATGTGGTGGTCGGCCAGGAGCGACTCGATCTGATCGAACTCCAGGGGGTCGTCCGATGTGGTGACGGCCCGGCGCACGAGACCGACAAAAGGCGCGAAAGGGGTGCTGCGATCATAGGGCGAGCACCGACTCTCCAACCAACGCGGACCGGCGTCGGCCAAGCGCTCGCGAAACACCAGGGTCAGGCTCGACTTTCCGATCCCCGCCTCGCCGACCAGGAGCACCGCCTGACCGGAGCCTTCGCCGGCCCTCCGCCACCGCTCTTCCAGGAGTTCGAGTTCACGCCGACGGGGGATCATCGGTCGCTGTCCATCGCCTGGTGGCGCCCCTTGCTCGCCACACCAGCGAAAGAAGGATTGCGAGGCGTCCTGGCCGGGGGAGGCCGCATCCATCGCCTCCAGCTTGGAAAAGGCCCCCACGAGCGGCCGGGTGGCGGAGGTCAGAACGATGGCGCCCTGCGGCGCAGCGGCCACCGCCTCGCCGACGACCGTCGCCGTCTTGCCCAACAAGACCTTCGTTTGCGAACCGACCTGTGTCACGATGGCCGCGCCGGTGTGTAGTGCCGCCTTGAACGCCACTCCCTCGTCGAGGGCCATTTCGTCCAGAATTTCAACGGCTGCACGCAGCGCACGACGAGCTTCGTCTTCGTGGGCCCGAGGGTAGCCGAAGGAAAGCAAGACCCCCTGGTCGGTGACGTCGAGGAGGGCTCCTTCGAAACGCGCGACCGCCTTCTCGGCGATGCCTTTCAAGACCGCGCGTTGCTCCAGGAGTCGCTCCGGATCGAGCACATCGCCCTCGGGGGTGGTCAACTCGCACCGGACGAGGGTCAGACGGCGCTTCTCCGCTCCCCCGGAAGGCTCTCTTGGTACCGCCGTGGAGGCACTGTCTTCACCGAGTGGCCCGGCGGGTGGCTTCACCTCGGCGGTCTTGACGAGGCGGCGAATCCGCAAGAGTTCCGCCGCGACCTCGGCGCCGCTCGCGGGGCGGTGGTCTGGATTCTTCTGGAGCAGACGGTCGATCAAACCTGCCAAGGTGGGTGGGAGGTCTGGGCGCACCGTCTGCACGTTCGGCGGCTCGGTAAAGCAAACCGCCGCGAGGGTGCTCATCCAATCCTTGTTTCGAAACGGATGCTGCCCGGTGAAACTGAAAAACATCAAGGAGCCGAGGGAGAAGAGATCCGAACGGGCGTCGAGATCCTTTGACCGTGCTTGCTCGGGGGACATGGCGTGGGGAGTCCCGAGAATCATGCCCGCCAGGGTGAGCTGGCTTTGATCTTGATGATTTTCGAGCGGCCGCGCCAGGCCGAAGTCGAGCAGCTTGCCGCGTCCGCCGGGCGTCACCAGGACGTTCTCGGCCTTGAGGTCACGGTGCAGGATCGCCTGTCCGTGGGCCTCCGCCAGACCCTCGGCGAGATCTTGAAACAGCACCAGCCCCGCGCCGAGGGCCAGCGGCCCCGAGGTGAGCATCGCGTCCAGGCCCTGGCCGGTGACCAGTTCCATCACGATCCAATCGCCGTCGTCCCGTTCGATCAGATCGTAGATGCGCACAATCGCCGGATGCTTGAGCCGGGCGGCCGCCTGCGCCTCACGCCGTACCCGCTTGCGCTCGAGACCATCCTGCGCCATGGTCGCTGTCATGTGCTTCAAGGCGACCGTCCGCTCCAGGCGTTCGTCGATTGCACGGTAGACCTCCCCCATGCCACCGGCACCGATGCGCTCCTCCAGACGGTACGGTCCGATGTGGCTGGGTACGGAGGTCATTGCAACTCGCTTTCGAGGCGCAGGAACTCCGGTTCGCACCAGGCCTCACCGCGCTCACGGCCCAGGCGGAGCGCCTCGCGAACGGCGCTCAACTGCTCGGCGCGCCCAAATCCGGCAGCGTTCAGGGCCTCGGCGCGCAGCCCCAGAAAGTACGGCTCCATGATGCGCGACCCGGTGGCGCGGAAGTCTTCGAGGCCCTGGTCGATCTCCGCCAGCCCCTGATTCGTTCGCTCAAGGTGGCACCGGGCCCAGCCTTTCATGATCCGGCTGCTGGTGGTGAAGAACGTGAACTCACCGGCCGTGGCGATCTCTTGCATTTTCGAGGCCGAGAGCAGGGCCTTCTCGACGTCGCCCAACCCCCCTTCCGTAATCGCTGTGAAGAAATGTGCAAAGGCCAGGCTGTAGGGGTGATCGGTACGGTCGGCGAGTTCGAGGGCGTCACGCAACAACGCACGCGCGCGCGCAGGCTGCCCCCGTTGCCAGAAAAGGAGCGCCAGATAGCTGCCCGTGACGACCCCGGGATCCGAACCGTAGAGCACCGCGTGGGAGCGGTGCAGCTCGAACGAGTACATGCGAAGGCTCTCTTCGAGATGCGAGGAGGCAGCATCCAAGTCCCCGCTGTGAAAGAGCGCAACGCCGAGCATCCGATGGCCTTCCAGGCACCAACCGAGATCGTCCTCCCGCGTTGCCTGCTCGAGCAGATCGCGGGAAAGGTCTCGGGCACGATCGAACTCGGCCCGGGCACACGCGAATTTCATCAGCCCCAGGAGAGCGGGAAAGAGCGCCGGGTTCTCGTCGAGGGAGCGGCAGAGCTGATGGGCCCGATCAAAGGCGGCCGCGACCTCCGGCGCGGCATAACCGCGCGTCGCGACCTGTGCGCCGCCCAGGGTCAGCTGACAGTCCAGTTCACAGGTGTCCCGTTCCCGCCCCTCGGGTGCCGACCCCAGAGCCTCCAGGGCACGCCGAAGGAAGGCTTCGGCCTCGACGAGGGCCGAGGTGGCCGCGGCGGCCTTGCCGGCTCGCAGCCAGAGCTGGGCAGCTTCCTGATAGTACTCCGCGGCGTGGATATGATGGGCCAGGAGTTCGGGCTCGCGCTCGACGAGTTCGGGAAAGTCGCTCTTCAAGGCCCTGGCGATCGTGTCGTGAAGCTTTCTGCGCGGCGCAGCGAGCAGAGACGCATACGCGGCCTCTTGAAACAGGGCGTGGCGAAAACGGTACCGTCGGTGGGAGCGCGAACCGCTGAGCACCAGCACTTCCGCGCTGAGCAGCCGGACGAGGTGCGGCTCCAGCGCCTCTTCGTCGAGTTCGCTCACGGTGCGCAGCAACTCGTGACTGGCCTGGGTCCCCAGAGCCGACGCGATCTGTGCGATCACCCGGGTCGATCCCAGGGCGTCGAAGCGCGCGGTCAGGAGATCTTGCAACGTGGTGGGAACGCCGCTCTGGTCGCCCGCGTCGGAGGCGAGGAGAGTCCGTGTCACCTCGGCGACGAACAGTGGCACGCCGTCGGTGCGCTCGAGGATCGACCTCTCGAGCGCCGCCGACACCGACCGCTCACCCCCCCTTGGTGGATGAACGCCGTTTGGTGGACGACCGTCGTCGCTTGGTGGACGAGCGTCGCCACCGCGGGCCAGCTGTCGAATGAGCTGCCGGACCTGTTCACGCCCCAGGCGCCCCAGGTCAACCCGCCGCAGTGAGCCCGCCTTGCCCCACGGTGGTTCGAAATGGGGCCGCGAAGTCGTCACGAGCAGCATCCGGAGATTCTCGACCTGCTCGATCAGAAGCTCGAGAAAGTCGAGGGTCGAGGGGTCGGCCCAATGCAGGTCTTCGACCGCAAACACCAACGGACGGTGTTCCGACATTTCTTCGAGCAACGCCCCCAACCCCTCCAATTGTGCCCGCCGTTCGGCCTGCGGATTCTGGTTCCCCTGGTGCTCGGGATCCGAAAGGCCGAGCAGCGCAGCCGCGGTGGAGATCGCTTCGGAATCGCTGACCCCAAGGTTATTCAACGCGGCCGTCAGGTCGCGACGGCCCGCCGTGCGAGAAGGCACGGTATCGACCTCGAACTCGCCCAGAAACCAACGTCGCAGGTACTCGCGGATCGGCTGGAGGGGGGTCCCCGAGGTCTCCTGCGAGCAGAAACACTGAATCCAGATCGGCTCCGCGTGGGAAACTTCTCGCCGCAGAGTTCCGAGAAAGTGCGATTTCCCGATGCCGGCTTCGCCGTTGATGTGGATCCCCTGCCCGCGGCCTTCGTCCGCGAGCTGCCGCCAGCGTTCCATGGCCAGTGCCAACTCCTGTTCCCGGCCCACCATGGACGCCTGGGGCAGACCGCCGACCGGCGCACGATCGGCCAGGAATCGATAGGGGACCAGCGAGCCGCTTCCTCCTCGTGTCGCCACGGGTGCCATGGCTTCAGATTCGCAGAAGCCGCTCAGCAGATGGTGGGCGGTGGGCCCCAGGAGAATGCCTCCCGGCGGCGCGAGCGCGAGCAGAGAAGCGGCCTCCGCGGCGGTCGCGCCGAAGGCGATTTGCGTCTCCCGGTCGGCGTCCAGGTCCCCGGCGACGACGACCGGCCCGGTACTGATCGCGACCTTCACCGTCAGATCGGCGTCCGGCATCAACTCGGCGGCGTTGCGAATCAATACCCGGGCCGCCCGGAGGGCGCGGCGCGCGTCGTTTTCGTCGGCCCGCGGATAACCGAAGGCCACCTGCGCGGTGGCGTCGAGGGCCTTGGCCAGATAGCCTTCATGCTGCGCCCCGACGTTGGCGAGCAAAGCCGACCAGGGTTCTTCTACGAGCATCAGATCTTCGACGTCCAGGGCACTGCCGCCGCTCTCGACGAGTTCCGCCATGAGGAGGGTCAGCTGACGACGTTGGCCACCGCGGGCGAGCAGGCGCACACCGGTCGTCGGTTCCGACGGCAGGATGGTGGTGGTTGGGAGAGACGCCCCTGGGGCCGGCGGCTGAGCGTTCGACCGCGGTTCGTGGCCGTCTGGCGCGTCGGCGGGGTCCGGGGGGCGCAGCGCGTTGGCAACGTTTGCCGCCGAGGCTGGACGCTCGGCCGGTTCTTTGGCCAGTAGGCGGTTCAAGAGCTCGGAAAGTGATGTGGGAATCTCTGGCCGTAGCTCGCAGGCATCGGCTTGTCGGTGCTGACACACCTTGCGCAGGGCGTCCATCGGCTGGGGCGCGGCAAAGGGTTTCACTCCGGTCAGAGCCGAATAGAAGAGCGACCCCAGGGCGAAGAGATCGGACCGGTGGTCGAGGTCCTTTCCCTTCGCTTGCTCCGGTGACATGGCATGGGGCGTCCCGATGATGCCCCGCGTAAGGCGTGTTTCCTCGGATTCCCGATGGAAGGAGTGGGCGAGCCCGAAGTCCAACAACTTCGTCTGTCCCGTCGCCGAGACCATGACGTTTTCCGCCTTCAGGTCGCGATGCAAGATTCCCTTCTCATGCGCCTCCGAAAGTGCTTCGGCGATCTGTCGAAACACCTGGATGCCCAGATCGACATCTAAAGGGCCGCTTGCGAGAAGCCGGCTCAGGGGCTCGCCTTCGACGAGTTCCATCGCGAGCCAGTGGTTCCCTTCTTCTTCGACGATGTCGTAAATCTCGACGATCGCCGGATGCTCGAGGCGCGCAATCGCCCGCGCCTCACGCCAGAATCGCGCCTGCTCATTGGCCTTCTCCGAGCCCGACAAAAGAACTCGTTTGAGCGCCAGGGGGCGGTTCAGTCGTTCATCGAAGGCGCGGTAGACCTCGCCCATACCTCCCTTGCCGACCGGTGCCTCGATGCGGTAGCGGCCTACGAGTAAAGTCTCGGAACTCATCGACGATGCATTCAGGTACTGGTTGGGTTCGAGCCAGGAGGTTGGTTTGATCGAGATGACGGACGCCAGAAACGAGTATATCGCAGCCCGACGCTCGGCTTGACTCGATCTGACACGCATGATGAGATCTGGTTGGAGTCCTTGAAGCCGCCCGGTTGCTTCTGATACCCGTTCTCGACATTGGGTGATGTCTTGTATTCAGTCGGTGAGGTCGAGATTCCCAGGAGAGAACGGAGATCCCGCTGCTTGAGGCGCAGCTACGCGACGCTCCAGATTGCGTCGGTCATCGTCAGAGACTGGGCGATATTCTCGGCCACGCCGGGCACAAAAAGCGGGCGCTCTTCGAGACCGCCGCCCGGCGTCCAATCACCGTCACGGCAGCCTCGGAGTGTGAGCTGCTCAAGATCGACCTCGTATCCATCAAGCAGATCACGGCGGCGAATCCAGCCGCCTACGTTCACCTTGAGAATGCGTACAAACGTCGATCTTGGGCCCTCTGAGGATCAGGCTCTGGCCCTGGTTCAGCCCACGGTGGTCATCTGACTGCTGGCCATGGTGGCATTCCATGCGGTCGACGGCGGACGCTGGCTGGCCTCTTGGCTGGGGGTGGCTGTGCCCAACCATCACTATTTCCTGGGTGGAGTGCGCGGTTGATTCCGTCACGGCCGGCCTCGAAGCGACCTCCACGGCGGTTCTACATAGATTGGTCTTGCCAGAGCGGCCGCCGGTTGCTGTACACCTTCTGCGGACCGCGGGACTTCCCCCATGTCCCCAAGAATGAGGTGTTTTGTATGGACGATGATTTCCGCGAATCGATCGCTCTGTTCCGTTACGGTGTGATCAGCGAGTTGGTCTCCCGGACGTTGGCTCCGGGTGAGAAGAAGCGTCTAAGGCCGCCACCCGCCCAGGGCTGCTCGTTACTCCCTCTGGTCCCCTCTCCCCTTGGGGGTGAGGGGTTCCTGGCTGGTGGTGATGCTGGTTACGAACTTCCGCAGGACTGTACTGAAATGAGTCACCATGTGACTCCATCGCGATCGCGCTACCCGAACAATCCCTTCTTCTTTTTCTTCTTTCGCGCCTCCTGAAGGGACTTGAGCCCCTCGATGGGCCGGCGATCGGGCATCATCATCTTGATCGCCTTTCTCAGGTACTCCTCGGCCTCGTCGAAGTACTCCAACTCTCCATCGACCAATCCAGCGTAGTAGACCGCCAGGCCACACTTGGGGTCGATGCGCAGCGTTTCCTTGAGTTCCTCCCGTGCCTTCTCCCCTTTGAACTCGGGATCGCGTAGAAAACCACAATAGGCAAGTTCGGCACGGTAGGTGCTGTTTTGAGGATCGCAATCGTGAGCGAATTGGAGCTGCTGCTCGGCTTCGCGAAACTTGCCCGCTGCCATCAAGGCTTTGCCCTTCTTGAACTGCACTTCCGGGTCGAGTAACTGCGATTTGATGGCAAAACGCTCGCGGGCGGGACCCTTTGCCGCTTCCCTACGCAGGTTCTTACGCCGCATGATGAGGGCATTGCGCTGTTCGCCGCTTGTGAGTTCGCCGAACGCGCGGCCACCGGCAAAAAAGAGATCTTCCGCCTTTTCCACCAGGCTTTCAAGGCCCGGCACCTGGAACTTCCACGGTGCGAAACGCCGACTGAAGCGGAGATAACGCCGTTCGATCTGCTCCATCGTGGCGTCTTCATCGAGACCGAGAAGCTCGAAGGCGTCCTGCTTGCGGTAGCGCAGATAGGCCTCCATGAGCCGGTTGTGCTCCTTCTCCGGATCTTTCACCACCTGTACCGGCACGGCGACCGTCTGGGTATCCTGAATCGCTGGTTCGGCCTTCTTCGGCGCCCGGAGGGGCGACTCCTTCGGCATCCGATCTTCCGGCACCACGATGCCGATCACCGCCAGGGAGTAGAGCAGACGCATGATCTGCTCGAAGGGAACGGTGGTCTCCGCCGCCAACTCGTCGATCCGCTTGCCGCCCTCAAGCAAGCCGATCAGTTGCTGCTGGGCCTTGCCGATGCGGATGTCCTCCAGCGGAAAGGGCGGATCGGGATGCATGAAAAGCTTCTTTCCCACCAGTGGCGACACCCCTTCATTCACCTCCTCGGCAAGGGCGAATTTACCAATGCCAGTGACCACCAGTTGCGGCGCCTTCACCTTGAGCGGCGAGGCCACCTCCGGCAACTCGTCGAGAATGCGAAACTCACCGGAGCGCCAGGAGAAGCCATCAAGCAATTTCTTCGCCAGGTTCTGCTGCAAGATCTTGAAGAGGGCAGAGGCGCTCAGGATTCCCGCGAGAATCAGGACTTCGCCGAATTGAAGTCCCTGGGAGATACTCTTATTGAAGAGTTACTGCTCCTTCTCCGTGCTCAGGTCGCCCCGCG
>JANVCJ010080287.1:0-11373 GCA_026413505.1 Epizoanthus ramosus | reverse complement strand
TTGCTTCACTTTCGAGAGCGTTTTCAAAAGTATGCGGATCCGGTGAATACGATTTGCGTTTTAGTGTGGACGGAAGGTCTAAACGCAACAAAAAGTATACGGATACGATCGTATCCGTATTAGTGTGGACGGGGCCTTAGGCGCCCGTAAATATTCGACATGGCCGACGAACGGAATGTTATGGATATTGAGAGTGAATCCGGATATGTGTGGACGAGCGCATTCGATTCGAATACGCTACGTGTGGACGCAAAATAATTTTAATCGGCAACAAAAAATTTCTGGATTCAAAAATATTTGGATACGTGTGGACGAGTCCTAAGAAGACACAGACTTAAGTTAGTTAGTGCTGCAAGAAGACATCAGCACAAACAATATAATTCCATCAATAAAAACAGATCATTCTGAAATTAATCTTAAGATCAACAGTATGGAGAACCACAAAGCAGGCCCGTCTTCTAGATCATCCTGATTATGTTAAATTAATTCACACTAAATATCTACAATGGATAAATAAGTTCACAGATCTAGAGGATAAAAGAGGCCTTTGTCGGGACCTAATAAAATATAGAAAAAGGAAGGAAACAATGAAATACGGAAAAGAAAAACTATAAACAAAGAAAACATTGAATCCCGAACTACAAATGCAGAGGAACAGGTTGCTGAAACCCGTCTGCAGAAAATGTAGTTCAGTACGAAATTTGCAAGGCAAATTATGAAACTGAAAGTGCGTTTGAGTACAGTATTGTGCTAATGGATCAATACTAAGATCTCTAGACTCTACACTTGGTTGTGATTCTCTTAAATATTCGTATACATATGGTATAGTAAAGTCTCAAACTCGCAGCTCAAGCCGTTATCAATGAAAGTTACTTGAAAAGAGAGATAAAAATACAAGATTTATGAATAACTAACTGGAGGCAATTACTGGAAGCCCATATCACCTATCAACCTTTATAACTAGTATGCCTGTGGAAAGACAGGTCAACCTTGGATGCTTTGAGGACGATTGAGGATATCGTGCAATTTGACTAAGAAAACCAACGCATCAGGTTTGTTGCAATTGAGTTTTGCCGAAAAACATTCCATGGCTGGAGAATCTGGAGCTCAAGGTCTTGGGCAGTACTACCTCCATCCCCACGGATGGACATAACCTTGTTCCCAGAGCCCACGTTCTTTTAAGCCTGCGGTGAGAAGCAAAGGGCTCTGGGATAAGGCACGAGCCAGTCCGCGATCTGCGACTACCTTATAAGGAATTTCGATTCTCTGTTGGCGCGCTAGCGACTGTTTGCGCATGCGCTGGCTCGTGCTTTAATCGTTCCTCGCCGCATCCCTAAAAGAGCATGGGCTCTGGAAAGGAGATTCGGATGGGCGGAGAACCAACAAACCAATCTTGCTTGTGCGTACGAATCACTTGGGAAACATTTTACAAATAGACAATAAAAACCTGTACATGAAATGTCGTGTATTACAAAAGTTGATTAATATCGAATTTTTCGTCAGGTTTTGAAACGTTTATCTACCTCACACATTCGAATGTTAACTTTGAAATCGTTCCCCCCATGGCCTTGAAATGCTCTATATGACAGATTCTTTTTAGATTTTCATTGAATTTCAGAGGTAACAAAACACCAGTTTCACAATCATGCTAAGAACAAAGTAAGAGTTTTCTGGTGGGCCACAATCCCTGTTTACATCATTCTTTGACAGTTTTGAATTTTTATCATTTATCTTCTCTCAGAAATTATCCAGTTTTTTCACTTTTTCGCTCATTCTGCCAGTTTATAAATCATGTAGGTCCGCCAGCTGAAACCCTAACCTCGTTCTGCGCATGATTAAGACACTACAGTTCTGAGCAACTCTAGTAGGCTTAGCTACATAATCCCCCAAAAATGGCCTAAAATTCCTTCCGGAATTTCCCGTAAAAGGCTCTAAAATTCTCCAAAATTTATCTAAAATTCCCGAAAATTTTAAACATTTTTTAAAGCGACATAACAAGAAACAATGAGTTGTAGTCGTAAAACACCGTTTATTATACCGATGTGTAGCCACTGTAGACCCCTTTTGGTGAAAAACCGCTGATAAGTTGTAATGTAGACGACGACTCTTACGAAAACCCGCTGATTTATTGTGTTGCAGACACGTACCCTGCTGTAGCGAGTGAGCGGACTGAATCTTCTCTTGATCAGTAGGAATAAAACTGAAAATAATACGTTTTTTCAACGTTTTTGCCGGTGAAATGTTGCCAAAATGTCGAGTGAAAGTTCATATTGCTCTAAACTTCTCGAATTATCATTTTTTTTTCTAAAACTCCCGAGATTTTCTAAAATTATTTTGGATCATAAAAAATCCGGAATTATGTAGCTAAGCTTAAACTCTAGCGGCGACATTTTCGTAAGGAAGAATAAGCACTATAATTGCTCTAGCGTGACTCATAAAAACTCATACCAAAATACATACCCCGAAGCAAACGTCTCGAGTAACATCTCTGAAGTTTTGCATGCTAGATCATCGAGAGTTAATCAGTCTGAAACCACGTGATTATCAACCCTTCCAACCCCCTCTCCTACGGGCCTGCTTTCCGCGCTATTCAGTCTAAACTATGGCACCGCTTCGGTGTTCAGTAAGGACACATATTTGAGCTATCTATAGATAAGTGTTTTGTTCTCGATACTGTTAGCCCTGCCAAGTCGTAAAGCATATAATTTAGCTGTGTTTTGCTTTGGTGTTAAGCAAAATGTGTGATCAAAGATATTTAGTGACCCGAACAATCCATGAAAATTTACCTATCACTTTTTCACACTTTATATTTTTCGCTGGTGCACTTTAGTTTTAAAATAAATTTCTCAGTGCTCAAAAGTTGCTCACCAAGAGTTTCATTGGAATGGTCGCACTTTATTTTTATTGCGGGTTTTCTCTCCGTGTATCGATGAAGTCTCACTAGTTTTGCTGAATTGTAGTTTCCAAGATAAAAAAAAATTCCTATTTCATTTTCATAGGCAATAATCTCTTTTGCTTATTTCTTTCACATGTAACAGATGAAACCTTTCCTTTCATTGAATCAAAGACTCGCTCATCAACAAATAACTTTTAATATTCTTGCCTATTGTTTAGTAACATGAGGATCCAAGGTTTGTTCGCTAAATTAGATCCGAAATTATGTTTCAGTAATTATATTTCATGCCTCAATTATGTAAACAAAGGTTGTTTTTGTCTAAATTATTATAATGAATTTCCATTTTTAAAAAAAACAGCAAGAGCGTTTATTCTTCCAACTTGGACGGAGAAAAATTTTAGAGCTTAAAAAATTCGGGATGTTGTTGAGCAACAATAAAATAAACAGCTATTGAAATTTTGCGCATTAGCATTGATGGCGAATAATAGCAGAAGGTCTTGTTGTTCCGGTTGAAGAGATCACCCGGCTTGTTATGTCTGACACTCTCCAACTAGAAAGAAAATCAATCAAGAATGAACGAATGTTGCAAATTTAATAACCTTATGTGCCACGAATAAACGGCAAGAAACCTCGCGTGCTGATAAAACTCTTGAACAAAGGAGCGGTCAAACACTTCAATGGCTAACAATGTTTCTTCGATAATTGGGGTGTCCCTCGTTTAGATTTCATTTGCCAGGGGGAAGGACTGGCTAATTAAGTGCAATTGGCTTTACATTCTACAGCTGAAGCACGTGAGCTCAATTAGCTAACAATGAGGTCACGGCCGCCAAGCACAGCGGGGCTTTTGTATGGACAAAAAAATCATTAAAATTGTAGTTCTCTAATCTCTCTTCTCTTGTTAGGCCTTTGGGGCAGAGAATCTGTGCAGTTGCTGAGTAATACTCTTTCGAAATTAGGCACTATTTTTCTTTTGCTTTTTTCCAAGTGTCTGGTTGTGAGTGCGTGTGTGGCTGTGTGTTTGAAGTAGCAGAAGAAGCGGGCTTATTCTATAAGTATAATGTCTAAGGAACAGATAGGGTGTTTGGTTTGGGCACTTCAGAATTTAGGAAAGAACAAGACGGAAAACACACGTAGCAGTGCTCAATTTAATAAGGCTACATATGGTATGGTCACTTTTTACTGATGTTTGCATATAAATAGAAAATAAAATGTATTATTTTAATATTTTCTTGTATTCAATAACACAAATGTGTAGGTAAGTTTCATGCTAATACCGAGTCTTAGAAGGGAATCATTAAAATCGCTTTTTGAATAATAACTTGTTTCGGAAACGAGCATTGAACTACGTTGTTATAGATTTAGGTGCATAAAATTAAGAACCCAAATTTGGTTGGTCTTACACGCGTGTTTTGTACTGCAGCCGTACAAAGTTTTGTTTGTAATAAACCTGCATTTAAAGTGATATAGTAATATCGCGTCATACTAATGAAAGCATTGGCTCTAAATTCTCTTCCTATCGCTTCCGCTTTCTGTTCAAAGCCGCGATGGTGTAATCTAGTTTTACTTTGTTTTGACAAGATCTGACATGATTCCAACTTTAAAGTTAGATTTATGTTTTAGTTAATCTGTTTTTGTTGTTCTTCAAAAATTAGATTAGAAAGTCAAAGCATTCTTATATAAAAGAAGATTGAAGATCTAAGAGTGTGATGTCTGCTAACAAGCAGAATTTTAAACTAAACATATCGGCCACCGTATACACGCGCTGATAACAGTTTTTTACTTGCAGCAGTTCAGTAAATATTTCGCTACTTTCTAAACTATGCATAATAAGCATGACTCGATCTCCTGCTGAGGCGCGTGAACACCCTGGGGCAGGTTCACTTTCTACAGGTGTTTATAGCAATTTCAAGCGTGTAAAACCCTTGAAAAATCTTCCGAGATATCTATAAGATGCTCCTAACCTAGGCCGAGTTCCGCCGCCACCATTTCAAACGAATATTGTGTTAACTTACGATTGCTTAACCACACGTTTAAAGAGCCTTAGAAATGCTAAACAACAGTTCCAATGCATTTGTCTTAATAACCCGGCATTGTTCAATCACTTTAACATCGAACAGAAGATCTAGCAGTAATTTCCGCTTAATAGAGCCCAATACAATTACTATATCCTTTAGAATACCATGATCTGTTATGATTCAGTTTGTACTTGTATTAAGGTTCACAGCTGCGAAGAATACGACTAATTCTTGAGTTATGAGAGTTGGTTTCTCGCTATTGTACAAAGTGACAAGTGCAAAAGTGTCATGTCTAAACAAATACAAGATAGTAGTCGTTCTTTCAGTGTACTAGTTCTAATAGTTGACTTGTTTGTCAAGCTTTTTTTCTTATCAGTATAACACTATTGCGTTTCAGCTATAAATGAAACTACTTGCGCTGGACACAAAACTCCTTTTGCAAACAAATTCAGGCGAAAGCATTAGTCACAGGTGATAGGAAGACTTGTGCACCATATCTAAAACGAATGAATTAAGTCTATCTCATTTTTCACCTGCTCGTGTAAGTGTCTAACACAAACAAGGATACACTCTTAATGATCTCGTTATCACAAGAGCTAAAGTGATGATAAAACGGGGATTAAAACCAATTAAGTATGGGTGGCAAATTTGCTTCTAAAAAGTAAGCTGTCCGAAGTACAAACACCGTAGAGGAATTAATTTCCGCTAAATTGTATTCTCAGGTAAGATTGCGTTTCTGACAACAAATATACAAGAAAAATATATACAAGAAGCGTTCTTTGGATTATGCTAAGATGTTTATTCTAATTCTTGATTTCGTTTATGCAAAGCCGGTCTCGAGCCGCCATTGTCTGCTATCATGGTTCAAAGTGTGAAATATCAACATGACAAAAGAAGCCCGAAATTTGACACAAGACTCGAGTGATATTAACTTCCTATTTTACAATTCAAACGACATTTAGGCCAGCAAGTCACGCCAATATTTACAATTCATACAAGTTTTTACAGCCTTTATACACGAGGCGCTGAACCGGATAGAATTTCAAGCCTTTGGGCGATAGAAAACCCATTAACAACCGCATCTCCTCTAGAACGCTTTCTAAGTCCAGCGCTGCCACTATTTTCTCCCTTGAGAGTGTCCGACAGTGACCGAATATAATTACACGCAATTCGTAGAATTTCAAGTTTAGTAACTCTTCTTTTGCTTTTTGGTACAGGGATGCATTTCTTCAAACTTTCCAGCGCTCGGTTTAGCGATCTCATACGACGGCGTTCGCGGTCATTGGCACGAAGCCTGCGAATTCTTTTCATTGGTTCTATTTGGCCTGCCACTGTCCCCTCTCTATTGTTAGACACTCCGTGCTGACTTATCCACGTGCCAGTCGCTGTTCCTCTGTCAGAGGTGTTATTGTCTTGTATCTCAATATTTCCAGCTTCAAAATCGAGAACATCACTAGATTTTAGATTTTCCTGGCATGCGGCGTCTGTGATATCTGCTAAATCCAACAATTCGCTTTCCGGAAAAGATTGATATTCAGGAGGCTCTGGAGAGTCTGCGCCACTACTCCCGCTAAAGGAGTTGTCAGGCGTGTGGAGATTATTACTGATTTGAGATTCATAACTCAATTCCTGGTCGTTGTTTCTTCCAAGAATTTGAAACTGCCCTGTCACATAGTGCGCGTAGGGGGGTAATTCTCTACAGTATGTGTCTTCAAAATAAACCTGTCGTTCGAAGGCTGTCTTTCCATATAGACTCCTTTCTGTGTGAAAAATGTCCTCCATGCTAACCTGAGTGCAAAAAAATATAATTTATCTATTTGCAAACAGAGAGCAAAGGTATTTTTGATGCATTAAACGCTTAGCTACTACAGACGAGAGACGAATGCTATGGCTAAATATTATATAGACATTATCATGCGAACGTGAATGAATTTAGAACACAGACTTTGTAAATATTAATGTACAATGCATTACTCGAGAAAATCACTCTAAGTGTTATAAGTGTTTAAACTGTTTAACTGTGCTCTGCAACTAGGAAAACAAGTAAAAACAAAAATAACTGAAAATACAAAGTTTAAAGTTTAAATTAAAGTTTAGTTAGATTCTAATATAAACAGCGCCTCGTACCTTTCTGTGTTGTTTGTCAAACAGGAACGCGAATACACGATCTCTTCAGTATGGGACGATAATAAAAATGAGCAAAAATTCAAAGCCACTGTTTTTATATGGATTGCACGAATGGGCGTTACTTGTGAACCGTACAATAGTCTCCATTTTGATATAAACAGCCACGTAATACGTTTAGTGGATTCTGTATTTACGGTCGATGACAGCCCCCATTGATAGGTTAATTAGGTCGGGTTATAACGATCCTTTCATCACTGGCGGGATCTGGCACATCGATAATAATTCAAATATCTGATATTGTCTTCATCTTGGTGGCCACTCGTCTTTAGGGAATGAACAAACTTACACCGTAAATCTGACTTTTTCCCTCTAAGGATTTGCTTGAAAAGTCACATTGCTGGTCCATGCTCAGCATGGTATCTCTCTAAACATAAAACAAACGTAAAGTTAAGTTATGGTGTGTATAAAGTATTGCGTGAGGACCGGAATAAAACGGGAAACACCTTAAACGTACATGTGTAATGGCCAATTAGGTTTCTGTTGTGGTTAGTTCCATAATATTAGTTGAGCAAGTTTGATGTTAGATCAAACGATAACAGACCCATCGTCCTCGAGTGACAGAAATAGGAATATTTTGTTCCTCACTAACGCCCAAGTTTTTCCACAAATCATTTCCGTTCCAATTTAAAAGTAACAAAACAAACAAAATTAGTCAAATGGTATTCATTTTCAGCGCAATTTGTCTCCTATCTTCTGCGCATGCGCGTTAAAAGAGCTGAATTCCCCTAAATTTTCCATCGCAATGCATTCTATGAAACAAGACAGAACCTTTTAGATTCAATAATACCTTAATCTTCACTATCTGTTCCTCTTACTGCAGTAGAAATTTCTTGCAATTTCATCGACAAGGATTTAACAAAACCTAATTAGCATTTCGGCGAGTCTTCAGATTTTCCTCACAGGCGCAACGTGGGTTGGGATATCCTTATTCTGTTTATCAATGAACACACGTTTGATAATTAAAATACTAAGCAGGATACGAAGCGATTCATTATCTTTCTTTCATATCGATGATATTGGGCAGCATTCTACCAAATTTGTAATAACAAATGTTCGAGGCCAGATTTGCTAATTAAAATAACAAAACTAGGCGAAAAGAGAATGATTATTTACCCAAGTAAATTTTATTGTGACGTCTCTGAAGTGAAATAAGTTATAAATGTATGTTAGTTACTTCACATTTCCACAGTTGTAATAATCAAAACTTTCTTGGCAGTTTCGGGCTTTGTCTCCAAAAGTGGACAACTTGGGGGCTTAAATTGGGCGTGTGAAGGCAAGAATTCTGCACGCACCGTGCCATATTTGCTCGATATTTCCCTTGATAAAAATTTAGCTTTCCCATCGCAACACGTTCTATAAAAAGAGTCCATTGTTTCATTAAAACAAAAGATGCACGTCTAGAGCTTCTATTTCTAAATAATTGGCGTTTTCATATACACACAGCTTCCCTTACGCAGCCTTTATGCGAGAACACAAAACAGAAGATGGAGCCTTGTCCAGCACAATTGGTTCACCACGTTCGCACATCTGATGGACCATTTTTCTCACGATGACACATTGAAAGTAGTAACAATGTTATCCAAAGGATAGAATGCTATAAACCAACAATACTGTGCAATTAATCAAGCCCAGTAAATCTGGTCCTTTCTTAGTAAACTCACAGATAATGGCCCGCTCGTAATGTTGACCACGTGCAGGTCTCTTGTATAACGGTTGATGTAGTGACATATTACCGCGTTAGTGCATCGTTGAACCATCTACTGTCTTATCTACAATCATGGCGTGTTATTTAGTTTACAAATATTATCCATTTCTCACAAACCGGTTTAATATAGCTTGGGCTACTTTATACATTCGGTGATAAGAAAACTAACCGTAAAACTCTACTATACAATAATTCTATTACATCCACAGGTCGATAGTTCCTCCCTTAGCTATCCAGTATACATTCCAACAACAATACAACTTATCCTAACCAAGAACAGATTTGATTTTGCAAAATCGATACTACATGCAGTAAATAATTTCTCCACTTAGCTAGAGCTGAAGTGTTTTCAGTTATCACCAGAATCTTTACTGATCTGCAGAGCAAGAAATTCAAAGAAAGTAAGAATATTTTCTATCTTTTCCATTGAGTTGTATGTAGGTGCAAGAAGGCAGCAATTTGAGATCTAGATGTTTGCTTTTGAAGTCATTTTTCAAAAATCCTGTGGTTACAAAGCGAGCCTCGGTACGTCGTATAAGACCTACTATAAAAAATGCATTGTGATGTAAATTGAATGACTGAACAACAACCAAACAAACAGAAACGAGTGCAGACTCTTCCAAATTAGAAAAAAAATATTAACAACTCGAATGCTTTAACTTCCAGCCAATTTCACAAGAAACTGTTCTGAATGTTTTGTGAATGTTGCTAGTAAACTGTTTAATCGTCAACCAAAATTCTCACTCTTGTGTTTACTGGCCAATGTTATGTCAACATTCCGGTTGATTTCAGACAAATATCTAACAGTATATAATAGGGTATAATAAAGGCAATGCTAGCTTTCTACAGGAAGATGGAGGGCGTTAATCATACCCAAAGCAATGCATGCAAGATATAGGTGTGTTAATGGGAACTCGGCGTCTGTCATTACTCAAACTTTGTGTAGTGCAGCCATTTAGCGTGTTTCCCACGTGTGCGGTGAAGGTAATCACACATATAAACCACAAAACAGAACAGTAGAACTGACACTTGCACTGAAAAGTTGGGATTATCCAATTAGGATTATAAACAGTTTCGCATATCTGACCGTGAGAAGGTAGCGAATGTTCTCGAGTTAACCACGTGTAGAGAGCAATCCCTCTTCAAGACTAAACACAACGCATACAATATATGGGTCAGTCGGTTTCTCATCTTTAGTAATTACTGAGGAGATTTTATTGTATCAGGTTTTGTCCCTCATTGAGAAGGTGCAGAGAGGCCAAGGGTAATGAATGAACAATCCCAAAACAACACAATTGAACCCACCTAAACATTTTACCGTATGAATGAATCCATCTGTCGGACAGCAGTGTGCTGCTAAAACTATTCACTGAGTTCGTATCAAATCTTGATAGCCAGACAATCACCAAACACAGCCACTCAGTGTGAAGCCTCTCGTGCCATGTCACACTGATATACTGCAGGTTTTCTTTTGTCTGAGGTTAATATGTTTCGACTTAGTTTAGCCCACATTCTACCCTGGCGCCAGGTTAAAATCTAAACCATTCTAGTGTTACTGCCTTGCACCTAAATAAGACTGTAAAATGGAACAACTATAAGCATAATCTTTTAATCTTGACTCGTATGTCTTGGGTGGATCGATTCTCTTTATTTTGATTAGAGTTGTGAGAAATGGTTGCTAAGCAACAAAGACATGCATTAGTTAAATTTGAAAAATAAAAACAACTGAAATACTGAAACAAACGTCTTGTATATTATTGGCATCGACAGACTAAAAGTGTAAATATCAAAAACATTTTTGACTGATTAATTAGGTAGGGAAAAAATGGAGGGTGGAAACTTTGTTGTCGACATTACAGTGTACACCACCACTATGACAAAAAGTGAATATTTCTAACCTGCCGAGCCAACAAAAGTAATTTTACACTGCCATCACAGGTATTTATCTTACAAGTCAATAGCAATACATACATAACATATCCTATTGTCCTGGTGCAGATAAACAAAACGCTTTCGGGAAGAAAATGCAAGAAACACTATGTCATGGCTTCCTCACTCGACAAACAAATTGTGCATGGGCTGTAATATTTCTCAGCGAAGTAGAATATATAAATAATAAAAATCTGTTCTGAAAAAAGGCCATAAAGATGATATTTTGGGCACATTGATGTAATTATAGAAGGAAACCGAGCCGTGGCCCTTGATCAATCGCGTGTTTTGATTGTCGCACCTGTTTATATTATACAAGAAATCTCCAAGGCCAAAGAAGGGAAGAATGCCTGATTCAAACCCTTCATAAACTTTGGCATCATTAATTACTGTCTACAAAAAATGGTTTGAGATCTAGATGGAAGGGGATTGAACGAGACGCTTGCTCAAACGGTTCAAACTTAAAGTTCAAACCGATTGCAACAACAGTACTCCATGGATCAGTCAAAACTGTAACTGCTCGCACGCTGGACTTTCTTGTCCATGCAGCACAGGAGGCAGACATAACTGCTAAGCCTAACACAGTCTACGAAACCAAAGTGTTAAGGACTAAATATTTTTAAATAGCCTCTGTCATTAAA
>JANVCJ010080286.1:0-19741 GCA_026413505.1 Epizoanthus ramosus | reverse complement strand
GGAAAATCCTGGATCTGTCCCTGATATAATATTGCAATGTTTACTTTCACGCCATTGCATATCAGTTTGCTGGTCTACAACGATCCACATCAACGACCTTCAAAGCAGATTGACATTCGAGTGTTTGAAGTTCAAATAATTGGGTTTTCGTGTGTAGTTCGAAATATAAATCAGTTAAAATAAGATAAATAAATCCTCGCATAATTTCTACTAAACTGTTATACCACTCGAATGCGGCTCCGAGTGATAAGTCATCTCGTCTGAGGCTCGTTGACTGTGTACGCTCATAGGGGGAGAAATGCTTGTAGTCACAGCGTATAAATAATAATAATAACCTTTACTAAAGTATCAAATAACTTGAAGTACAACACTTACTTTTATCTTATCTTTCTCTGAAAGGCTCCTCAAGGCTACACTTCGACAATGGTGACAACTCCTCGTATTCTGGAAATGGAGGTCAACCGTAGCCGCATGAACGCACAGAGGTACGAGTGCACAGTACACCCCTTTTCTATTCGGCCTTTTGCTTGTCCTCAAGGCTTAGCTTTTAGGACAGCCTTGTCTAGGTTGGTTCTTGGACGATAAGCTTGAAACAGTAGGGAGTTTAAGAAACCAAGACGGGAACTACGGCGGCGGCAGAGAACCAAGGCTTAATTAGAATGCAATGAATAAACTGCACATCGGAATGTACCAAGCTGACCACCTATTCACAGTCGCGTCTCAGTAAGAAATGGGTCAAATAGCAGCTCGTTGAAGTGGCTCTCTAATTGGATAATCAAACCATACCTAACATCTACTGAAATACAATGACCAACACCTGAAACAAACGAGCTGCTTTGAGAATGATCACAATAAGAGACAATAGAACTGCTGCACTACTGGAACAAATTTTGCATCTTGTAGACAACGTGAACGTAGAAATAGAAAATATCCTGTTATCGGATTGGTTTCAAAACTTGGGTTCTACTTTCTATAACTTTCTATAACTCGCGCTATCGTATTGTATTTAAAGGAAGTGAGACAACATTTACAAGAAAGTAGCATTTCAACAGCCGTCGTCAGAGGTTGCCGTTAAGCTCCCTAGTAATCAGAGAATAATTAACAGTTATACAACGAGCTTGAGTTTTATATCAGTGATTAATCCACGAGGCGAAGCCGACTGGATTACCACTGATATAAAACGAAAGCGAGTTGTATAACTGTTTTAGTAGAAATTTACCGTGATTTCTTAGCACAAAAATAATGAATTTTATTTTTAAAATAATTTCGTGTACACTTCTAGTATTTTCTTAAAAGAACGCGCGCGCCATTGTTGACAATCGTTGACTATCGGCTAATATCAAACGCTCAGGGAACCAATCAAATGCGTCCATTATATTTGCAATAGAACACGGCAAATTTCTACTAATAGGTTTTATTATTCACTAAGCCATAAAATACCAGGATTTATGCGTGAAGTAAAATTGTTATTTTCACATGTGATGAAATATCGTATTTCATCACATGTGAAAAATAACAATTTTCCTTGTGTAGCATTCTAAACTGCAGCCACCTTGGATCACTAGTGCGGCAATAAACATCTAACTTCCGATCGTCTCCGAACATTTACCGAAGATATCCGAAGTATACTTTCCGAGCTTTTTCGACCATTTCTGAAAACATTCCGAAAATTACCGAAGATTTTCCGACGATTTCCAACATTTATGGCTTAGTGAATAATGAACAGAACATTACATGGCCGCTTGGAGGTACGAATTTTATCTTCTCGTGTTAAAAACATCCTCACTCGTTTTAAATACTTCGCTGACTCATGAAGATATTGTCAACACTCGAAGATAAAAATCGTATCTCCAAGCGGCCATGTAATATCCTCTATTAATTACAGAATACAAATAAACTGCAAGTGAGAATACATCAAGTTGATCACTTGTCCACCATCGCCTTCAGAACTACAACGTGAAAACTGTGCGGTTACGAGTTTAGCTTCGTTCCTCCAACGCGCACTGCTTTGCACGCACAGAAACAAAAAGGAATGGATGATACACAGGTCAGTGAAGGAGAACACAAGAAAGTAGAATTTGAGCAGCCTTTGCCGTCCTAGCTGCTTTACGTCCCTTATGGCTTGTACGTTTATCGTTCTGTAGGGAAAAACAAACCTGGAACTGTTCGCATTTCGTTACTCGAAACGTTGTTAACGTTGTTCAAACCCTAACCCAGTGTTAGACCAAATTTCAACCGAAAATTTCTTCATATAGGAATGTATAATCTGCTACTAGCAAGGTTGAAACATGCCTCAGAGAAAGTTACGTGAACCCACCACGATTACAAAAATACCACTTTGTTTCAAGAGCCAATAGATCTCTGGTTGGCACATTAATAACAATGTATGACGACACGAGAAACATCACTATTTTAACCCCGAGTTAATATTGCTGGGTCGGAACCAGAAATGTCAATTCTGCTGCATTTTCCTTATAGTTATAAAACATTTACGAGTATGCTAACAAAAAGGGGAGTTGCGGCCCCCTCCCCTAGTGCCGCCCCTGATTTGAGCTACTGAGCCCAGATATAATAGCAACTGATCGTCTTCTATCTACGATCTGCAGCATGATGACGGACATTGCCACGGGTCTGTGGGACCGGTCGACTGCGAGCTTGGGTCACCCACTTGGTACACGATACCCGATGCAGGGCATTCTAAAGTCTCGGAGTGAACCGGCGTATAAACGAATGCACGGTACAACTTTGAAGAGGAACCTTAGCTTGCCACCTATTGCCACCCTGTATCCCGAGGAAAAGGAACCTTCAGAGTCAGTAGACTGAAACTTGTAATATAAGTGAAAATAAATTATGACAAAAAACGCTTCAGTACAGCGCATCGTCTATTCGGTTTAAAAATGCATCCACAGGATTTCATGCTGTTCACCGCCAGGTTAGCTCAGAGTAAGACACTTTCGTCTCTCCGGTACCCCCCTGGATTCATTAGGATCTGGGGGGGGGGGATACCAGTGTCAAAAGTGTCCCATCACTGAATTGTATCTTTAAACGGGACAAAGTCCCGAGGAGCTCTGGGGTTCAGCGTTATGCCCCCCTCTCCAAAAATTTGCAACATTTTGGGAGCATTCTTGGGCCACCCTGCATGGCCGTCAATGCATTTATTTTGATTGACTATAATTTATGACAAACTCAGGAAGGGTACAGCCTAGTTTTGTGTAGTTGTCAAAGGATCATCCAAGAAGATGCCTATTTATTACTGAGAAATATATTAAAAAGCAGTTTTATTTAAGGGCATAGGTGTCCAATTCACCAACTAGCACTCAACCCACCCTTGAACAGATCAATATCCAGTCAGCAGCGACATCACTAAAGCAAGCAAGTTTAGCACTTTGAACAAATTAAATGTTAGTAGTTACAAGCATATCCTCAGTAGCTACAGAGAAGCAACAAATCCCATCTATTTTTTTTCATTTCAAATACACAACAAGATTACTAGTTGTATCAGCGTTCATGATATAAAACATTTTTTTAAAAGAATTCAGTATAAACAACAGAATGCTGCACTGCAATGGGGGCAAGGTATCTTCTCATATTTAAGCTCCAGAAATGGAACACACAGATTGCAAGTCCTCCAATTTTACATCTTGTTGGCATCTGACAGTGGTGTTGCCAGCCTTCATACATGTAGAAGTTGTAGCATCCAGAAGGTAAAAATATGCTTTGAAGGTCCAGGGACATCCTCCCCCACAGAAATGTTGAAATAACTCGGAGGAATCCCATTGTAAACATGACCCAACTACCCAAATGTCCTGATTCACAAATAACTTCTTATCTATAGACATAGACACAAGAGGGCAAGTTTAGAACATTTAATATCTCTTGGTGAGAGTGTTTACATTTTACTGTCCACCTCCTCCAGGACGAGGGCCACCTGGTGCTCCAGGGCGCTGTTGATTATCCTGCAAGATGATACAAGAACTTCATTAGACATACTTTGGGTTGCAAACAAACAAACTGTCACCCTTTGCCAATAAATTGCTGCTATGCTGAGAATGGAAACTGGTGGTAGTATATGGTCTTTGGCAATACAATACAAAGAAACACGTTTTAAATGGCTTCAGAGATGTTTTTTGTGTTGTACAAGTATTTCTAACGACTCTGTTACACCAGGCAATTTTTTCTGCAACTTGCAATGGAATACTGTTGCAAAGCAAGTTGCAAAAAGAAACTGCACATGTAACACCCCTCTCTGCAGCTTGCTACACAACAGAAAAATTGCATAATTTATTATTAATATTTTTACCTGTGGGATACCTGTAAATTAGCTGCCACGTGTTGCAGAATTGTTCCTGCACACGCGACAAATAGCTAAGTGTATTTTACCACGTTAAATAAAGTATCTATCTATCTAAAGCAAGTTGCAGAAAAAGTTGAAAGATCTTTTACACTTCACAACATTGCAAAGCAAGTTGCAGTGTGTAACATCTATCATGCAACCTGCTTCTCAACATGTGTTGCCAATAGGGCACTTGTTCCAGGTTTTCATCAACATATTTGTCTACCAACAAGGCAAGAAAGACATTTGTCTTCCACCTTAAATTTAAATAAATTTCGTAAGTCAAGAAAAGTAGAGCCAGAAACTCACAGACATGGCAAATTTCTTCTCAGAAATCAACTTCGTGCTCGCCTGACTGTGACATATGACATGCAATCAATTTTGTGAAAACCAGATGTAGCTAGTTTTACAGCAGTTGCATTGCAAGTTGCAAAAAGAGTTGCAAGCATCTAACATCTCACGAGCAATTTGCAACGTTCTGCCCTCGTCAACACTGTATTGCAAATTGCAGAAAAATTGCCTTGTGTCACAGGGTCCTAAAGCTCCAAGGCATATCCCCACTTTCCATTCCTAAAACATGTGGCCAGTGCCATTTATTATAATTTATTTTTGGAAAAGAATCCACTGTCCTAAACAAAAGCACCGAGTTAAGGCCAAGGGTAAGAACAAAATAATATGGAAACCATATCCTCTGTCCTTGCCATGATATCTCTGTTTACAGGAAGAACATCAGGGCTCAAAATAACAGCCGGTCAATGGACATTGAACACTGAACATTTTGGACCTCTGAGGTGAGTGCATATCTTCAGTCATAATGCACAACATTCAGAGCAAACTAAGTCATTTATAGCTGCACCAAAAGTTAATGTCTAGCCACAAGTACAACTACATAAATATGCAGCGAGTTGGAAATTTTCAGTGCTATCTTCACTGGTATCTGCATCAAAGAAACAAAGCAACTCAATCAAACCAATATTTTAGCATTTGGCACATGTGTTGAGATAGGTGCAATCCAGTTCCAGGTCCTCTTGTTCAAGAAATGTTCCAGACGCATCAAGAAACACAAACATTGATCGATGCTCAAAGAACAACACAAATACAAGTAAAACACCCATGTTCTTACTTTCACAGGTAGGATTTGAAATGATTCATTGATGCAGTGAGACAAAGAAAACAAGAATTGTAGAGACACGAAGGAAAGGCTTGAAAACAGTCGAGAAAATGAGAGGGCACTCAAGAAACAAACTATGAAATAGTTATACAAAGGCATCAACACATCTTTTGAAATTCACAGATAAAAAGCTGAACTACAAATGCCAATTTTATATTTTGAACTCACTTCTTACAGCAGTAGCATGTAACAGAATTTAGAGCAATAACAGAGGCCAGAAATTACTGGTTACATGTAAGTGCCCACACTCAGGCAAGCACCCACGCTTTGTTCCCAGGGGGGGGGCACTTACATGTACCCCAACTGAAATTATACCACCTGTCACGGGTGATCCAAACAGATGCTACAGCTGTAAATATCCGAAATTGGCACTTGTAAGCAGTGAAGTGAATAGATATTAGTGTGTTCAATTTCTCCTGTTAAGAGTGAAACTGACAAAGTTGCCTGTTATCTACCAGGAAAAAAGTTACGATTTTATGACTTTAAAAGTATGTGTGTAAAAGTGTGGACACCATTCTACAAGATTTCTCTACTTTTTTTAACAATGAAATTTTACTCACCCTACGTGGGGGGAACCTGGGTGGTGGTACACGGATCTTCCTGTCCTCCTTGGAGCGGTTCCTTACCACCTTGGAGTGGATAGCGCAACTCACACAGTAATGGAGTTTGACGTACAGTTTGGGAAGTGCATACACTAGGAAAAACACACATGTTTAAATGAAGGCAGTTTTGTTACTATAACATTTATTAGACTGTGGAATAGAACATAAATTACACATTGCTGCCTCATCCACTTCCACCAATAAATTGTTAGAATTTCTGCCCCGTTGTAAACATAACAGCCTACATTTTATGATCTGCAACATCAACACCCACCAAACTGGCACCAAAATAAAAAATGCGGAGGAATTTGACAACATATCTTTATTTCACCCTTTTTCAGTATTTACAGTAGAGTTATAATAAATAAAATTGAATAGGTAAGTAGGGTACTGGCAACTTGAAACAACCTCGGGTTAAAAACAACAATGGGTGGAGCAGGAATAAGTAATTTGGGGATTATTCCACAGTTTATATATAGTGACTTTAAAAGTAACACATAAAAATGTTCAAGTAACAAAAAAGATACCAGCAATACTTATAATGAATCACACAAATTTCTCAGTAGAAGCAAACATACTGTCATAAACACTGGCTTCAGCAATGTCCCTCACTGCTGCTGCCTCCACAATGTTCCTGATCACAAATTTCTTGATTGCCTTATCCTTGGGGACACAGCGAGCACAGTTGGTGCAACGCACAAACTTAACGTGTCCACGGCCATGCTTGGAGCGCCCACAGTTCCTCCTTTTTTGGGTCTATCAACAAAGTAAAATAATGCTGCATCAATGTACAGTTGATATACACTTACATGGAGGCTGTTACAGTGTGACTACCAAAAATGGGACACTTGAGAAAGAGCAGTCACCCACAATGTGTTTCAAACAATGTGACAAACAATACTTATTGGAGTTCAGGTTGAAGTTTTTATTGCCAGACAAACAATGGGAACAGCTGGATTTGATTGGTCATTTTTTTAAAAGCAAATGTAATACTCTTGATTTTAAAAGACTAGAACTAGAATTTCAAAGGGAGGGGAAAGGGGGCAAATATTGATGCCACCCACTGTGGGAGACCAGATATTTTCTGGATCTCTGCAAGACTCTATGGGGCATAAATACTGAAATTGGAACTACAGAGAAATACATGTGGATGTTTTGATTTTATTCAATTCTTATAAATAGACAGTTGTTGTTAATTGTGGCCATGGCTCATTGTGGTTGACCTTGTTGACCCACTCGTGTGAATTGATTTTTACTTCAAAACTATTGTGCACCAGCACTGAATATTGCTGCAAATAGTCCTAATTCTTGTTACAGTCTGTTGATCTGTTTCACCACCAAGCCACGTTAAAGCCATATTTACATGGAATTAATTTATTGCATGTTTTTACAACGTCACATCCTTTGACGCTGGTATTCTTTTCAGTTTCACTGCTTGGCAAGTTTCTGGATAAAAAAACTTCACAGGTTTGAAGTTTTGATGCGAGGCTTAGTGGTGAGTCATATCAAGAATAACACCTATATAGGACCATATGTTTCGTACTACGAACTTTCCTTAAAATTTAATAATTTGAGGTATCTGAATTGTAGGATTATTGTCCTACTAGAAAATCTGATATATAGCACAGTTATTTTGGTCGGCTAATGGTGATCACTAGTGACTAGAGCCAGTACGTAATCTGCATTTATAATTATACTACTAAAGTGATCGTTGATAGATTGTCACACGAGCAGTGTTTTTCTTAATACCAGTACATAGGTAAATTGTACTGCCCTTCCCTGGCTGTTGTACTGGCTTTCCCAGGCTGTTAATTAGTCTAAACTTTAGCTTGGGATGCAAAACATGTCGCTGTTGTACCTGCTTTCCCAGTTGATGTACTTTTCATTCCCGACCTCAAGAAAAACACTGACGAGTTTAGTTCGGTGTCGTAGACACTCAATTTTCAAATATTTTGTATCTGTTAAAAAGTATTTTATTCGAGCTAGGATTCCTCCTTTTAACTAAAACAGTCTTGCAAGACAATGTATTGCATATTTACAACACGATTGCCAAATGCAAAACCACGAGGTTTTTCATAGTTCGAGAAATATCCTTACTATTAACGACAAAACACATCCAATTACAGAAGTATGTTTCCATTACTATACTTTCTTTAGTCTCAAAAGAGAACCATAACACTTTATTTGGCAAATACGTATCTCGACAGACTAAAGATAGACATAAAAGTTCAGAAAAAGATGGCAAAATCTTCCAACTCACCATCTTTGATGGAAGCTGAGGCAAAGAGGGCGCTCACATGGAGCCCCTGAAATTTCCTCTTGGCCGCCCCAATTGAACACAGAAATCGCAGGCTCAAGGAAGAATTTCATCATCACGTGTCTGGTGCAATCAAGATGGCGGCGAGATTCTTGAACAGGGTCGCAGCATTGGGTTTAGGTGCAGCAGTTGTTGGCGGAGTAGTTAACACAGCACTTTACAACGGTAAGAAATAAAATGCATGTTGGAGGTATATGCTCCGGTAATATTTTCCGATTTTGTTAGGATCAGACGTATAAAACATGTCTTGACAAGTTTCATCTTCTGCACAGACCCGACTGGCGACACGTGCAATAAATTATTGTAGTACTAGTAGACTGTCAGAAATTGTTCCATGTTTGTCGCCCTTACTTTCTCATTTAATTTTACATCATTTATATTTACTGAAATATTACCGAAACTTTTATCATAGTGTGAAATGTAGTTGTTAACTTTAAATTTTAAAGAACCACCATGCGTGCGCGTGCCAAATTGCAGTATGACTATGTCTATGAGTGTCGTGTCATGAGTATGTATGATCATGAAAATATATACATGCATGCACTGCATTCTCCTTCTGTAAGTACTGTACAACATTAAATAATTATTTTGCGGCTATGAATGGCCTTGATCATGACTATTTTCCTTTTTTCTATTTTCCGTTCTAGTTGATGGAGGTCATCGCGCAGTTATCTTCGATCGCTTTCAGGGAGTAAAACCTGATGTGACGGGTGAAGGGACGCATTTTCTTATCCCGTGGGTGCAGAGACCAATCATCTTTGACATTCGCAGCAGGCCACGCAATGTTCCAGTAGTCACAGGAAGTAAAGGTACTGGCTAGATGTTTTTCCCTAGAACAGTTAGCAATTTTAGGAACTGCTTCTGTAAGGGTTGCAGTATGCCCAGGTTTGCACACCCACATGCTGTCATGCAATTTTGATGACATTCTCCTATTCCGGACGGTGCTCCACTAATGTGCAGCATGTAATATTGTAATACTTGAACTAGTAAAGAGGAAGTGCAACAGTTTGATTACATAGATTGAATTAATAATAATAATTATTAACAATAGGGCCCTGGGGGGGGGGGGGGGGGTACTCCCTCACATGAGCTATATATGTATGTGCAGCCCCAAAGGGTATGGTTTTAAAGCCCTTCTGGTCTGAACACTTCCCAAAATTCACTCTGACACATCTTGGGTAACCTATATTCTGCTTCAAATTGGTAAATAGGAAGGAATGAAATGGTGTTTGTAGTTTAATTGTTTTAATTGATTATTTGATATTATTTTTTATTGATTTAATACCTATACGCATATATACACCTTATTTCGTGTAGAGAATTATGATGTATGAAACAGATATCTCTCCAGATTACTCCCAAGGCTAACATAATTCAAATAGGGCCAGTGTGTGAATAAAATACCATTGTGAATGAAGCTTTGTTTTTTTCAAATTTTGTGGATCATTTATATTTGTGCAACTTTATCCATGATAATAAATAATGGAATAGTACGTACAGTGGAATCTGGCTTCAAATTAATTGTGAGCTAAGTGTGTATCTTGGGAGTGTACATGTATGCACTTTTGCAGTCAACTAATTTTTTCCTGCCACAGATCTACAGAACGTCAACATTACCCTCAGGATCCTGTTCCGGCCCCAGCCCAAAGTATTACCAAATATCTACATGAACCTTGGTGAGGACTATGATGAAAGAGTACTGCCATCAATTACAACAGAAGTTCTAAAGGCAATTGTTGTAAGTACACAAGTCAGCAGGCTGTCTAAGATAAGTTTTACAAAGCTGAAAATGAACTCTACAATGCATATTCTGCAAAGTAGCTGATACAATTGTAGTATGCATTTGTACATAATTTGTGACTGGGTGGCCAATCAGACAATCTTAATGATATAATTTGATGGAATAACTTATAGTGAAACTCTGAACATGTATCTATGCTGTTGATAGTTGAGATTTGATTGGCTAATCATAGCCACAAACTATGCAATAAAAACTTATTGTATGAATTACAGTGTGACTGCACTGAACCGGGGTCACTTTGATTTAGCCGAATGAAAGAAACAAACCGTAAAACTATCCAATGAGAATGAGCGGTTCCCATGGTTTGTGTGGAATCAAAACCACATACTCCAATTATGTTGTTTAAGAGTTGTATTGTGATTGGCTACTCTTCCACAAGTGGCTGTGACCCTGGTTTCTATAGTCGCACTGTAACTGTGTCCATGACTTGGCATTATACACTGTAATCAATAGACATGAGGTATAATCTAAGAGTAGGCTGCTCAATAAAGTATGATTAGTTTTACAGTCATATTATAGTTAGATTTTAAGGCAAATTTGGCTCTATACAGCCTATGACTAAGTGAAATCAGATATCGACATTTTGTGTACAAAGTGCTCAAGTGTTATATCCAAACTCTAAATCCATGTTTGATATGAATGAACAATATAAATGATCCTTTCCACATAACAGACTAAAGATGATGTTGTTTGGATTTTATTTGTCACAAAATCTATGTCATAAAGTTGGAATTCATTCAAACAGTACACATAGTTTATACGTTTGGCAGCCATAGTTTAATTCCTGAGAAAGATAACAAATGTTGTTCATGAATAGTTATGTATGTTAGAGAATATCTAATGTTTGTTGTTCTTTTGTTCAGGCCCAGTTTGATGCTGGAGAGCTAATTACCCAACGAGAACTTGTAAGTAGAGATTCATTGATCTTGCACAATCTTTTCATGAAGAATATATTTTATAGACTGAGGTAGTAATTTTGTTTAAAAAAACTTTAATTCAGTAGGAATAGCAAGCTTACTAATGTTCAACATTTGTAGCAACATATATTGTTAAACTTGCTATGAATATCATATATTGTTAAACTGGCTGTGAATATCATAAACAGCAACTTTTTTAATATTTTTACTTTTCTGTGTTTGGTATTTCTTCCCCATTTGAATCATGTCTTCACCCCTTAAAATGCGAATTATACCTGAAGCTGGGGAACTAATCAATTTTCAAAATCCCTTACATTTATCACTCTGCACCTAAAGGTGACAATCATTACTTCAAAAGTGACTTTGGTTTAAAAGTTGGCATGCAAAGAGTTAAACAAGGCTCTTCTAATAAGTTCATGTTGTTATTTAAAATGTTTGGTTATAAATGTTTATCATATAATGTACACAGGTGTCACAGAAAGTACAAGAGGACCTCATGGAGCGAGCAGCAACATTTGGTCTGATACTGGATGATATTTCCTTGGTGAGTATTACAAATACAGGAGTATGAGTATGGGAAACATGATGAAATTTGTGATTGTCTGAATATTAGTCTATTCTCTAACTTGTTGAACTGGTTATCCAAAGCCAAAATATAGTTGACTAGGGCAGGGAACACGGCTTCGTTTGAGCCTTCCAAATGGATAATAATCGTTCTCCTTATCAGTGGCCTGATATACCATATTTTGTACAGTATAGTTCATTCGCAGTTTTACCTTTCTCTTCAAGACACATTTGACATTTGGTAAAGAGTTCACAGAAGCTGTAGAGTTAAAACAAGTTGGTAAGTTTTTTCTCTATTGATATCTTAATAAATTATGATATGAATAAGAATTAAAGCCTTAAAACTGCGTATTTTTTTATTCCTGGCATGGGATGCTGGTTTTCAGTTTTAGCAGGATCATAAGTTTCTGGGCAAGGTTGAAGGGGGTACCATGGCGTATTTCAATTCATTATCACTAAACAACTGATCATATGGAAAGTCCATGTACACTAGAATACTGGATGTACCATATATTCTCAGTATGTCACAAGTGCTATTTTTAAAGTCCATAAATTGAAGATATTCCATTAAATCCCCAATAAACTTGTACCTTTGTCCTCATTGCTCATTGTTTGGTCAGCAGATATACTTTGAAAATGAGTGATAATCTAAGGTGGGGGGGGGGGCAAAGTACTACAACAGCGATACAGTAATGAAGTTAAAATATGGAATGAGGAGAAGTGTTTCCATTAACCAAGGGAGCACAATGAAATTTGGTTCAAATACCTCGATTGAGCAATATTCTTTGTTTGGCCGCCATCTTGTAGTGCCAGGCCATACTCTTGTTTGGATTCAACTAGTGCCAGGCTATACTTGAACCAAATTTCATTGTGCTCCCTTGCATTAACTTCAGCAGCTGGTTTCTGTAATAAGGGAGTTCTTACAGGAGAGGGTTATCAGCCCTCAGCCCAACCTCCACCCTGGAGCACCCAGGGAATCACTCTTCGTCTGGCCCCTACCTTTCGACCTGTTCACCATGGGTCAGGGTGGCCCTACCAGGAGTTCAAGACTTCAGCAGACATAGCTCTGGAAGTCATTGGGACATGCAAACCACCCCACCACAATTAAGGGGGGCAAAGAAATTGGCGACTCCCAGCTGCAAATAACCATCTCCCCCTCCCCCTTCACCCAGTGCTAATAATAAATTATACAAGTCATCCCCTCTGATAAATATACCATAATTGACTTTCATTTCACTCTTTCCCACAGCACAACAGGATGCCGAGAGGGCCAGGTTTCTTGTAGAAAAGGTAAGTGGCAAGTTTTCATGACTGTGATTTGATATTAAAGTATCCAAAGTTTTCTGGGGAAAGTGTTACAATCCATTTGGTGTTTGGAGTACTTGTGGTGTCATATAACAAAACCTATTGACCAGTCAGTAAGGTTCAAGTTTAGAATTGGTATGGCTAGGATTGCACATGGGTTAGCCTGTAGTACTGAAACTAGACACTCAAACACAGGTCATTTTTATAACACTTATTTGCAGAATGAGTTTTTCTGTTTCTTATTTTGTCAATAATTGTCCATTTTGAAGCATTCATACATTTCTTGGAAATTCTGGAATTTTACTACGAGTCCTGGAAAACTGCTGGAAATCAAGCAAATCCAGACTGTGCAAGAGTCTTTATTTTCATATTTTATAATTTAGAAGAAAAACCACTATGAAATTAAAGGAAGACGTGGCTTCAAATTACTCCTGAAGAACTCCTGGAAATACCTTAAAATACATGTAGCTGTGGATAATCCTAGCAATTTGAAGATTGGGAAGTTTACGAACCTCTATGTTAACTGTAGTAATTTGATCAGTTACTTTCTTGAAACTTGTGTAATCCCTTTGCTGATCTCTTCCTCAACTCGACACAGGCTGAGCAACAAAAGAAGGCCGCCATCATTTCGGCTGAAGGTGATGCCCGTGGCGCCAAACTATTGGCCACATCATTCAAGGAAGCAGGCGAGGGTTTGGTAGAGTTGAGAAAAATTGAAGCTGCAGAAGAAATTGCTGATAAAATGTCACGTTCCAGGAATGTGGCCTATCTACCACATGGCCAGAATATGCTGTTGAATTTGCCAGTTGGGCGTTAAGAACCTTGTTTGACTGATCTGGAAACAACTGAAACAAAACATTTTTCATACTTGTGACTGAATTCATTTAAATAAATAGAAGGTGATTGACACACTGTTCTAGAGAGATAATCCTATATCCTGTTGCTTATTTCACGTAATGGACACAGATAGACAGACAGACATACAGACAGGCTATACGTTTAAAGTGTGAACTGATATTAGAGGTTGCATACTGCATGTCTAAGGTTTGATTATTATTTAAGCAATAAAAAACGCTAGGAATTGTGCAGCACGAGAGAATTTTAAAAGGAACACGATGTGAAGCTGTTGCTCTTGCTTTTTGAGTGTTCTTTACAACTTTCGGCGTGTGTATGTTGCAGTTTATATACACAGTCAGCTGTTTTATATTGCTTTTGGAACATAAAAAGAGAAAGAAGCAAAAAAATAGTGTCTTTGTCCTCTGATACAGATTCGTTTTGACACCTGTTAGCTTAAGCTTTATGTTTTATAACACTTGTTTTTGCGTGTCAGTGCACGTGGCAAAAATGCCGTCTACAAACAGTTTCTGATGACATAACACTTGACCGAATATCTAGATAATATTAATGTAAGTCATGTTATGCTATACAAGACCAACGTCGCGGTAATAGCCACGCATGTGCAATAGGAAGTAATTCAGTATTAATTTGTATCGGAGAAATTTTGTTGTTAAGAATGACCTGACTGCATGCAATATGATACAAAATAAAACTGAAACCTGAAGCCACCGGTGATTCTTCCAATATCTTACGCTCTCCTCGTGTAATATCCTATTTCCTTTTTTTCAAATAACTCTCAAGGTCGGTTCTGCAGGAAACAAAAATAAAGGGAGTAGTTGGACAAACAGAAGACACATCCGCGACATACACGCACACACACATATTTACACAGAAGACACGCACACACACACATACATGCATGCATGCAGTGCATACATACATACATACATACATACATACATACACACACACACACACACACACACACACACGGACACGCACATTTACACAGAAGACTCGCACATACACGCAGGTACACACACATTTACACAGAAGACGCGCATACGAACACATACACACATACACAGAAGACACGCACATACACATACACACACGCACACATACATACATACATACACGCACATTAACATAAGACACGCACACGCACATTTACACAGAAGACTCGCACATACACGCAGGTACACACACATACACGCCCATTTATACAGAAGACACGCGCATACGCACACACACATACACAGAAGTCACGCACATACACATACACACACGCACACACATACATACACGCACATTAACAGAAGACACGCACACGAACATTTACACAGAAGACACGCACACGAACATTTACACAGAAGACACGCACATACACACATATACGTTTTCGTTTAGTGTCTTCCCATCAGTTTGACCATTTGTTGACTGTCGTTATATATTTGAATCTTGCCAAACTGACCTAAGTCTTCGGACGATTGCAGAAGTAAACCCCACAAACGCAGAAAATGTTCCGATCCACATAGTGAACCTCAGGACACATTTTACGCAGTACCTGAAATAAACCGCGATGAATAACGCATACAATTAACCACATCCTAGAAACATTTTGGAGACAAAAACTAAACACAGCAATTCATGTGAAGATTGTCGTCTGTTCAGTGCTGATAAAATTACTGCAAGACTGCGAACACTTTGTTGTGCAAATACGATATGACAGCGTTTTTGTGACATAGTAGATAGCTGAGTGCCTCCAGAGTCTGCTGTGGTGGTATTAAAATGATGAACACTCGTCTCGTAATTCTTGCCGAAGCGTTTATGGACATTATGGCGCAGGCGAAACCCTGATATCAGTTTTATAAGAAAGATTTGGTTACCAGGATACACAGGCGATAACCTGTATTCTGTCTTGTGAAGAGACTGTTATCAGGATACGCCGAGTCTTGCGAAAAGACTTTAAAATATCTTGATACGCTGGTGATACCCCTTTTCCCGAGTCTTACCAAGGCTGTTACCCAGGATACGATGGCGAAGAACCTGTGTCTTTTCGCACCCAAAGTCTTTTGCAGAATGCTCAGAACGCCATTCGAATCAGTTCAACAGCTGGAAGTGGAAACGGCAGAATCATTCTTCCATTGTTATTACTTTCAGAATATGAAAAGCTGAAAGAAACAGTAGTCGCACATGAGACCGACTGAACCCGCAGACCGCGACCCACCCGCTGTCTCGCTCGGTACACTCGGGAATGTTAAACAGCAAGGACGACACGAATGGCTGCAGCTGGCTGCGGTGACGATGGTTGAAATTCTACTTTCTGTTTCCATTTTCTTTTAATATATATATATATATATCCATTCGCTTTATTTTTGCGTGTGTCTACTGTTTGTGTTTGTAAGTCGATGTCGAGTCAACGCGAGTTATTCGCATGGTGTCTATTAAACCCTAGCACGTTGCCATTCTAAGTATTTTTGCTAAATCTAATATTAAACTTGCCGTGAACTAATTACAAAAATTCGAATTCACTATGTTCTTACTGGTGTTTAAATATGTTTAAAAAGCAGTTGTAATGTCTCGCATATGTTTGAAAGGCGCTTTCCTGATCAAATATTGACTAATCGCCGCCATTTTTTAACCGAGCACAGTGCGTGGAAAGGAAATTTTAGTAGATCTTTAGAGATCTCTCATATCCCCACGAACATACCCTGCGAGTAGAGATCTGTCATATCCCCACGAACATTACCCTGCGAGTAGAGATCTCTCATATCCCCACGAACATACCCTGGGATAGAGATCTCTCATATTGATATCCCCACGAACATTACCCTGCGAGTAGAGATCTGTCATATTCCCACGAACATACCCTGGGATAGAGATCTCTCATATCCCCACGAGTAGAGATCTCTCATATCCCCACGAACATTACCCTGCGAGTAGAGATCTGTCATATCCCCACGAACATTACCCTGTGAGAAGAAATCTCTCATATTCATGGAACATTTCTCTTGGTTTTGAAAGGTGCTTGCAATAGTACTCATCGCGAGCTTTCATTTCGATGATGGCACTGCTTTTACCCATGTGTGAGAAAGTATGGCATCCCACTTGGTATTAAAAGGCATTTTCAAAACTCGAGTTGATAGTATTTGTCAAAGGCTTTTCTTTCTCTGTTACGGCTCTAGCAACCACGCAATGTCGCTTAGTTTGTTACACGGCTATTTTTACTAAAGTACTTTCTTACATATTGCTTTTAACTTTCTTCAGATTTTCAGGTCAACTCTTTTCAAAGATGTTCACATTGTTTCACATTTTGAAAAAGACGCAAACTTTTATTTTTATTATTCTTGAACGAAAATTTAAAACAAATTAACTCCGCGAAAATGTTCCCTTGTACCACATGCTGTCAGGGTGATAAAGGATTACTTTCAGGTCACTTGTCAGTAATAAAAACGAAAACATGATAGTTTATTTAACTACTCAAACATAACAAATGGACTGGCGGTCCCATAAACGCATACATTTATAGCTGTCAACTGATTTAACAACCGGTAAAAAAGTTGTTTGGTTACGTTTTATCTATAAAAGCAGCGCTGAAACTCCATAAACACGCACCATATATGGACCGATTAAGATTATTAGTCCTGGCAAGAGAAGCATTTGTTGCAGTGGTTGGAAAACTTGATGTCAGGCAAGTGGCCGTGCCTTCACTCGTCTCCGACTCACCCGGCCCAGCCAGTTGTGCACAATTAAATATTTTTATCTCTAAATGAATACTGATTAGTTCCAATTAGTGGACATTAGTACTCGATTTAATCTTGCGTAATATTCCGAGCTTAAGTGCACAATGATGTGTCAAGTAGCCGCGAACGCATTACTAGGACAAACAGCAATGTCGTTACACAATGGCGGTTTGTATACATTTCTGATGTGTATATACAAATTTCCGACTACAATTTGTGCCTTTCATAAACAGATCAAACTTTGAATAAACGAAACCTACTGCTTTATTGTTCTTCCCATCCGATGGTATGCAGAAACCAACCTGAAACAGTTTGCAACTCAATGAAACACTGACAGTAAATCAAACACTGGATATTTAGTTTGTGAGCGAATAAAGACCGGGGCACCAATTTCTATATATTCTGCGGAAAGCATCGAAATTCTTCATAAAGTAGTACCGTGTGCAATCTGGTCGGGGACAGTCAGTGACTGTGCAGATATTGCAGATATTATATGTCTGAGTAACTTCCTGTATTAAACTGTAACACATTCTGATTGGTGTTCAACGCTGAAAACGTCGAAGGCGCAGTTTGCTATCAAGATCACGCGATTGAGCGACTGTCACAATACAGAGCTGCGAAAATCAAAACGAAAGCCTAACACCAAAAATAAATCTGTAATCAAGCTCAATGAGTTTCTCAGAGGCTGCAACCAACATCACGAACACCACAAAACTTGCAGAAACTGAAGGATTTTTGAGTCCATTTGCAACTGGACTGATTCTCGAGTTTGTCGCTATTGCCGACTCGCTTGGAAACCTGCTCGTCCTGGTTGCAGTGGCGCTGTGCAAGAACTGGATTATAACCGACGTAGTGTTGCTATCTTTATCATTGGCGGATTTCCTCGACGCTTTTGCAGCTCTTCACTTGGTTATTTTCATAAAGTATTTTAAGATAACTCCCTGGAGCAGCTCCTCCTGTGACGTGTTTGTGGCACTAGTGTACACGTTTCGAATGGCCTCCGCCACCACTGTGACGCTGATCGCTATTGAGCGCACATTTGTACTCGTTTTCCCGCTGAAACACCACACAATGCTAACTGTGACTAGAATCAAGAGGCTGGTTGCCGCTGTTTGGATCTTCGCTATTTGTTGCGCCGTTCTCCCCTTTATCGGAGTTGGCAAATCAGGCTTTGAGGATGGGGAATGTTACTTCCAGCTGTACGACTTGGGGATGGTGTACACGATTTTCTTCGAAGTTGTTGGACTTTTCATGCTGGCTCTCGTCTTGGGTTGTTACATAGCCGTGAAGATGGCAGGCAGGAACTTTATCAAGCGGCAGTCGACGTTTACACTTTCAACTGCCCAGCTTGGCAAAGACGTGAAAAATCTAGCGGCGTCCAAAACAACGGGGGACCCACGCCATGGCAGGCAACGGCGAGTGTTTGGCGCCTCTCGAAAAGCTGCGAATGTCCTCCGCCCGGAAAGGAAGGATTCTCGTGGTGTACGGAGCGTGCGAAAAGTGTCCACAATGATGGGAATCGTGGTGCTGTTGTACTATATCAGCTGGCTTCCATTCCTAGTAAGGTTTCCTTTATATGAGGTGGTGAAAGATAAACCCATTTTAGATTGGTTTTGATAACACTATTAGTATTAAGACCTATTAACACTGAATACCGTCAAAAAAAATATACCTCATCTTGAAAGGTTAAGCATGCTTTCTGTGATTTTACACAAGATTTGCTCTTCAAATGTTAAGCATCCATTGGTACTGCAACTCAATATATAAATTTGTTTGTTTGTTTGGATGGTTAATATCGACAAGAATAAACTTGCCCTTCAAGGAAACTGCCCCGAAGGCCAGCTATGGATAACTCGTGAAATAGCAAGAGAAATGCAACAATAGTCCTCTATCGCGTTTTGAATGTCAATCGAAATCTTGATATTAACACTTTTTAAATACCAGAAATGGAAACGGCAGGTCGAAGTTGGTAAGTAGCGAAAATGCGACACTGGCGAAGGTTTTTAAGAGAAATTTTTAAAGAGAATGTAAGGCGAATTTCTATTGGACGTGTAAACAGTAGATGGATGGGATGGGGTTAGAATAGGGCTAGAATGGGGCTAGAATGGGGTTAACATAGGGTTAGCATGGAGTTAGCATGGGGTTAGC
>JANVCJ010080275.1:0-11374 GCA_026413505.1 Epizoanthus ramosus | reverse complement strand
GGCCTTCCTGACACCAAAAAAAGCCCGGCCCAGATAGGGTTAAGCAGTTTTCAGCATCATAAGAACGAGGACCAGCAACATTTCTCTCAGGACCAGTGGATAATTTTTCCACTAGTCCCAATGGACCACCAGAGAAAACTCGTTCACTCGATATCGAGCGAATGTGTCAACACACAGCCCGCTCGCTTAAAAGCTTTTGTATCGCCCGGCTGATGACAAAATGAAATAAAGTATAACTCCCTTTACACTTTCGTCCTGAATAATGGTCATGCTTTCACTCATTTTCCTCTAATCTGGACTTGACACACTTGACAACCACCATTTTTGTTTCGTTGTTAGTTTGATTCGGTTGTGTTGTGTCAATTGTAACTCATGATGTTCAGTGACGTCGCGTCACAGGCACCATATATGGAAGGACAAAATGCCAATATCTTATATGCCAATATAATTTCGAAGTTGTTGTTGGATGTTTATAAACCTCTGCTGAAGTTGCGAATAAAGTTTCATTTTCACGTCAGCTGGAAAACCAGGTTGTGTTGACGTTTTATTCAATTGTTTTTCTAGCCTTTTCATTTCATTTAACATGGGCGATTGCATGTAACTTTGTTGTCTTCGAAAGTAGTCAGCAATTTGCCTGCGTTCCTGACATCCCTTTAGGTTGAGAAATGCTGAATCTCCGGGTAACACGTTGGTTCTCAGTCGATAGTTGTCCGGCGTACTAGCCTTAAGATCCACGAGAAGATGACCGTACGGACGGAGAACTGTTTCTTTGTGTTTGTTCATAAAGGATCTGTATCTTGTATCTCTCAGATTCTTAAACAACAGTAAATAGTGATTGTTTAAGGTTATTGTGCTGCTGAGTTTGCATTGATGAAACATGTTTGAAGAAGAAAGATCACGCTTAATTGTAAAAATATTAATGATTTGAAAAATGAAATAAACTTGAAACTTGAAATAAACTTTGTAAATAATTAAGGATTCGTTTGTCACTTGAAGTATCATTTGCATCAAAGTATCACTCTTGTTCGAGGTCATCCGGGATACCTTTGACAAGTTCAATACCAGGTTGCCATTGAGAATAGCACCAAATGATGCGTTGCGCCGGGCTGCGGGTTAACTAACTTGCTTGCATGCTCGAACAATCTTGCACCCGAACAGTTTTTCCTGACCTTGTCATTCCGGGCCACCATTGCCTTAAAAGGGTGCATTAGCTGAAGCTCTGAACATTCTTCCTGTCTTGAGACTGTACCTGTGGCAGACTAGGGAGCTAGGCTATATAGTTATCTATATTTTATAGACTATAGCTATGCAGAGCCTAGATAAACTACTGCAAGCCAACTGCAGTACATAGCTAGGCTTAGTTTGTAATTGTTGTATTTTGTGTATTATAATATTATAAGCCCAACTATTGAATATTTTTTAGTAGCTGGTGGACGTTGCGCTAGCTATAAGGTTGGACTACAGTTACTTCACCGAAATCATATGTGAAATTACTTTTGCATATTCTCGCACTCCAGAGCAGTGGTCCATGCACTTTTTGAGGTCTGTTACAACATACTGGAAGGAGCCATTTCTTTTTCCGCAGAGGCACAAAAGAAATTAGGCTCAAACATTACAAGAAGGAATTAACCATGTTGTTCCACTTCAGTTAAAGAAAAATAAATTAAACAAATATTGGTTCAGCAAGGTAGTGGATTTGTCGGGGACTTAGTTGGCCCACTCGTAACTGGTCTGAGCTTGGTTTTGCTATGAATATCAGAAATACACCTTCGAGCTTCTCTGTACAAAGAGGTTGTCGCACGGAGAGAAAGAATCATGCTTAGATTTAGAAAACAAAAAAGGATTGAAAAAGAAAGCAATGAGAGCCTGGAAGAAGGATTGTCAGATTTGAATGCAAAATGAGTGATGTCGAAAACCAAGAAGAAAATGAAGATGATCCTCGATTTTCTAAAGTGTTGAAGAAATCGTCAAAGGCAGTCTCACAACGAGATGCTCTCGATTTCCTTTTAGCAATTGGCATCTGCCAAAAAATGTTTGTTTCGCACTCCGTCTGGAGAACTTTTACATCACGAAAGACTAATTCCTATTACGACGGTATGTCGCACCTGATTCAATACTTTTAACTAAAATGTTGCCATACAAACCAGATATATCAGTCCAAGAGACGAGCTCTCAATACCTTCTTGGATTAACTTAATTGCAGCACCTGGAATAAATAAGGAACTTGTTCACAATAAGAAACTATTGCAGATATAGTCCAACGCTAAAACAGTTGGAAAGTAAGAAAGCTAACGAATTTGACACAGAGGATATTGAAAGTAAAACGGAAAATGAACAGAGAAGATGATAACGAACTGGATGAAGAAGAAGACTCTCTTTGTATAATTCTGGAGAAAATAACGCATACAGTATATTCACAAAAGTTTGGAACAATTTTCCCCTTGAAATAATGAATATTGTAATTCGTTTGCGAGCTTCAAAGGAAATACAACATATAACTGCTTTCAAAAGAGTGGGGGTTTCATTCCAGCAAATAGTGCTCAATACTTAGCAGAGCGGTTTCATATAAAGTTTAAAAATTTAAAAGATGGGTAAAATTGATAAAATCATTGAAACTAAAGTTAAAAGCGCACAGCTACGCAGAGTTTCACGTGGATGCGATCATCAGACTGATGCGCTTTGTACATGGCAAATTAATTTTGTGTATTTTACGGGGATTTTTTATTAGTTGCTAAAAATTTTGTTTCATGCCTTCATTTGGAAATAAGAAAACACCGTGAAATGGTCCACTGTGAAGCACGCTCCCACTTAGAAAGCAGGAGCTTCACGCTGCAATTTATGCAATTTATGCCTCTTTGAGAAACTCTGCATTCTCGAAGCGGACAAATGCTCCCACCTAAACAAAAGAACCGAACTTGACAGGTTATTAAGTTACCTGCTAATTAACGTTTTATTCCAGTTATATTACGTTTCTTGCTTGTCAGCCATTTCTAAGGAGTTCTCAAAAGGTTGCTTGGAACCGAAATCGCGAGTCGTCTTGCCGACTTTGAGTTTCTTTTGTGATATTTGACCGAAACATAACTTTTCATTCTAGTGCTCCCGCCTCACATTTGTCAGCGTTTTAACTTAAAATCGTTTCTTTAATTTTTCACTTAATTGTATGTTTTAAATAACATTCTGCTGTTATAACTGAAACCTTATGTTAGTTAAACTCTATTTAATATTTTTTTAAACATTAAAATATTAACCCTGCGAAGTTAACTCATACTGGTATAAACAGCTTATATGGCAACATTTGAAAACCTGGACGAAAAATATACGGCGATAATTGCAATCTTTTTAAAAATGTCGCTGTATCTAATCTGTGGTGTGTGCGTAAATTAGCAAAACCCAAAACATAAGCAAATGAATGTTGTATGTTTTCCTACTCGTTAAAACAAACCTTTTGATGACGCAGTCTAGTTCTTGAAACGAAGCTGCAAGAAATATGTCGCTTGATATAAGAACCGTTCTTGTTGAAACTACAATTTTCAGAAATAATTGATAATTACCAGTGAGTGAAATTATCAAAGTAATAAAAGCGAAAACTTCATTATCATGATAATTAAAGGATTGAGTTGGTAACACTGATGACAGTCGTTCTGAACTGTCCTCTAAATTCTAAACTTTGCACGCATGGCTGTTTTGGATTTACGGGAAAGTGTTGGTTAATCAAGATATACCATATCTGTCCAACTCGAATACGGATTAATTTCAGTCAAACAAACGCGACTTTTCCAGTATGTACAAATGTGGACAGGGATCGTTTCGTTTGTAAACGCTAAGTTTATTTGATGGCTTTCACGATATTGCCCATTCACAAGATTCTATGATTACTCATTCGAAAAGGCAAAAATATTTTTGAGTAGGACTTGCTGATGCCAGGAAATTGGAAAGAAGAACAGCTCAAGAAACCGTAGTGCACTATGGAGGGTAGGGGAAGACATTATTATGGCAAAAGTGTCGAATTGCGTACAAATTTGCGAGTAACTTTAAATAAATTATCTATTTCCATCTCTGGACAGTTGCGTCTGCTGATATGAAGAGATAGTACTTTGTCTAAAGTGTTAAAATGCGTAAGAAATACTCACTTTGAATTGTCTTCTGTTTACGTTTGTAAACAGTTCCTGAGATGCTGATGTCATGATGATATATTTTATATTTTATGTCAGGAAAATGGAAAAAAGAACTGCACAAGGCACAATATATATGCGATGGTTTAGTTTGATGTCAAATATTTATTCAAATTGAGAATTTTAAAATGTGGTATTTTCTTCATATTTCCCCGCAAATCGCAATAGTTCGACATTTTGTGGGCAACGCGTCTGTTTCTTTTCTACTGCCTCATCAACCATTCCCATCTGTATTAATTTGCACGTGCCCTCTCGTAAACTTCGACTGCAAATCCTGGATCACAACGTCCAGGTGATCTGAGCCGTTCCAATTAGCCAATTGCCCCATTTCACTATTACGTCACAGTTTGTTTACATTTTACAAACTCAAGAAAGACGCAAACAAGCTGCAGTTTGTTGCCTTTAAGAAAAGTAAACCGTTGTTTCTGTACATTTCAATTAATTTTCTAAATGAAATTTGTGAAGTCTCCTTTGAATTGTGACTGTAAAAATCTGTGTTACTGTTACATTGTGGGATTGAAGTGGGGCAAAGCAAAATGTAAACAAACCACATTTCAGCTCATTTCCGACACCAGCGAAGCTGTGAAACAAATTTGTTGCTACATTTCATTGTTCATATTATCGTACGAATCAGATATAACATAAAGTTGGTAAGTTTAAACCTTTATCAGCAAAATAAATCACTTTTTTTTTGTTACATTGAAGAATACTATGACGTAATAGTGAAATAGGGCAATTAGAGCGCGGCAGAAAAAATTATCAAACAGAATTCGAACAGAATTCCTTGCGCGCCCAGTCGTACAAAGCTCTGGTGTGTTGAAGCAAGTGAAAATAATTTTTTTACTAAGAGTTTATGCTCGAAGTATGTATATAAACATGCAGAAGCCAAGCTTATTTGCTTGCAAGGTGCACAGGATGGGGAATTATGGAAGCCACTGAAGTTTTCATTTCTTATCGACAACAACAGCGAGATCACAAAGTTAGAAAATAATGATTTATTCGGTGGCAGTAATCGACATCAAAACAAATCACGGAAGCAAAAATATTGCAGAAAATAAACAATGTTAATTATTATAGTCTTGGAGAAGACAACTGTACCTTCTTCAACTGAAGGCAACAATCAAAATATTTTATTCTTAAGCTGAGAGCTTTCTGTCCGTGTGTTCAGTGTCAATTGCATTGAAGAGCGATCGGTAAATCGAGAAAAGCAGGCAGTGCCCCAGACGTTGTTATGTTTCCCAGGTAAACAATTGAGTTACTTTAAATCCATGAAATGTATTTATTCATTGCTCGCTATTAATTCTACATTAGAACAGACCACTTTATTTTTTTAAATTTCCTCCTATGCCTCCTTAAATTCAGAGTGTAATTCCTGATTACCTAAAATTCGCCCGTCATGAAACTAACGCGAATTTGACAAATTGGCATTAATATTATTAAGCGGGAAGTTTCTAAGTGCGTGAATTTCGACAACCTTAATTTTGTGGCGCGACAATTTTAACATCAATAAATGTCTATATTATAGCATGTCAAAACATACACCAAAAAAAGCGAACACGTAATGATTTCGTACTCTTAAAAGTCTTTGTTCATTTGATGTTTTTAAGAAAATCATAAAGGCGTGGATCTCTTGCATCACTCAATCCATATGTTTTTTTTGTTTATCAAAATAGTTTAGCGGGATCAGAAGTAAGGTATACGGTTGTATTTTCTCAAATAAAGATTTCGTTTTGTCAAAATACAAAGTGTTTTGTATACTCGCGAAACTTTTCTTGAAAAATAATGATAACTTCAATATCGCGTTAATTTTCTAGAATTGAAAATGTCGGCCACTTCCAACCGCGTTAATTACCTCGACGTTAATATTCTTATGCTTTAAATAAGTGAAATCGACATTTTAGGTTTTTTAGTGTATTCTAAAGATGTGTCGGTTTTTGATTCATTCACATCACTTTAAATCAATAATATACAATTCATGAATGTTAAAACACTGATTATGAAATTTCACAACACAATACACTCAGGTGATGTCAAGTTTCGAATCGTTCTTCCGATGCTTCGATTTTAAGTTTACTGCTGTAAAACACAATAAACCGGCAATTTGTCAGTTTCCTTGGAAAAATTATTCGCGAACATAAATACAATGGTAATCTGTATTGAACTTTGTTTCTCAAAAATTCAACCTCGGCAAATTCGGTATGCAAAAGTTAGTATGGAATTTCTGAACGAAGAGCGGTGCTTGTCGAGTTACATATATTTCATACTAAGAGTAAAACAGCTTTGTCAATCTTTCACTAGAATGTGTCACGATCACACGAACCGACTTGCTTGAATGAATATACAGACTTTAAGAATAAGTAAAAGTTCAAAGGCATTTGAAAATTAATCGTATTTTGATAAAGCATTATACATCACATTTAGTGTTTGTGAAGTGAACAAACATCACACGAGTAAAACCAGCCCGAAATCTGCTCAACATAATAGCTTCCTACATACAATAACTCTACGTACCATTTCTTAGGCTTCCTTCCTGAACTACTTGATATAAGGCATTTGTCATTCTAAAGTTCAGTGTATTCTATCTGCCCTTATGGGGAGTTTAGCAACTTCACTTTGCATGACTCTAGCAACTGTCTTGCAAGCAGTTCTTGTCTGTCAAAATTTCTCGTACAGACATTTCAATGACTTGTAAAACTACCGATTGAACCAATATTGCCATTCACTCTCATTTCGGAATTTCTCTGGGTGTGTAGCACAATGATAAGTAGCCATTTTCCAAAACACTGGTTTTCTAAAGTTGTTTTTTCAATAGTGTTGTTTCTCGAATAGCAAACAAGAACTTCTTTGTTAATTGAGCGCGAGCGCGCAAAGGATTGTGTGCGGTTTCATTTAAAATGTTTAGCAAGGTCATGAAAATATGAATTCACAGATCACCAGGGTTGGATAGCATATCTCTTTTTTGATACACAACTCCAATAATGATGTGTTCCTGAATCTTGAGGATGTCGGTAAGCTTTGTTGTGTTGTAAATTGATAAACGTTGTAAATTTGGCGGTTATATTGAGTCCGACACTGTCAAATTGTTCATATTTTGTTAATGTATTTGTACGTATTTTAAGATAGAATACTTCCCCTCCCTACCACCCCCCAAAACGCTATGTTCTCTTGTGCATTAGCATCTAAGGAACTGTTCACATACGCAAATAGAAGCTAATTCATGCAAAAAGGAAATAAAATTATTCACGTATTTGTAAGCATTTTAGTATTTTTGACAAAATACTTTCCTACCCCCCAAGTGCTCGATGGTTCCTTGTGCTATTCTTTCTTTCATTATACTGAATCCTGCAAGTCAGGAACTGTTTACACCCGCAAATAGAAGGCAGTTTATGTAAACAGATAAACGTTATTCACGTATTTGTAAGCATTTTGGCATTTTTACGCCCACCCCTCCTCCCTCCTCGGTCATGACTGTTTATTTAGGTTTTGCGGTCTATGTAAGATCGTTCTTATAAGTGTTCCTTCTGAAAATATGGTCGAATACCTTGTTTAATTTAAGCTATTTAAGAAATGAAAATCCGAAACTAACTACAATTGGAGCCAAAAAATCTGAGTCTAGAAAAATCCGAGACTGGAAACTCGGAGACCAACTATAGCTTGGTAAAACGATAGTGGTGGGATTTCACTCCCTCCCTCCAGTATCAAATGGTAAATTTTTATCGTCGTGGCAAGGGGTAATTTTTATAGTAGTTTTTAATCGTTTTTAATCATAAATTATAATTATATTATTCATATTCTGTAAAAGCATCGAGATCCTGAGATGATTTATCTTTTTAAAATAATACTAATAATAATAATAATAATAATAATAATAAAGAATTTATATTACTATTATTATTATTATTATTATTGTCATCTTATTATCTTGGACAGATTTTCACGTTCACATTCCACTCATAGATTTCCTTTATTGATTCCCCTATTTTCTATTACACAAATGCAACGTGGTCACACTACTCCAACTCCGTTGCCTAGTTACTGGCTAATTTCGTAGGACACTCAGCGCAGCGTTACTTGTTTTCAGCCATCTTTCTTAAGACCCAGGCTCTCAGGTTTCGAACGTTGGCATACACACCATATTTACCTAGGATGCAAGAAGTTTCAAAACAATGTTAGCAAATCCCCCCAAATTGATCTCTCTTTTGCAGATCTAAAAATTATTCAACGTTACCGTGTATCTTAAATAGCTATTTGAACTGTTTCGCTGTTATCTCACAGTTTGTTTAACTTAACTCTGTTGAACGCAAAGAGAGGTGAACAAAGTTCAAGTTTCCATCTTTCTGCCATCTTTGTTTTGTGATTGTAACTGTTTGTTTATTGCCATGGTTTTAGGATGTGTTTTCCTATTGCATTGTGGAATGGACCATATATACCGAGTCGTTGTATAACGCTTTAGCTCTTAGAAGTCTGGTTCACCCTTTTCAATCCAGTTAAAACATTTCCATTAATTCACATGCCCCTGTTATAAGGACTCGTGCATAAAATGGAGTCTATTTTTCTTTATCAAACAGCTTTTCTCTTTGCTTCAGAACCGTTAACCCTATCTGGGTGGGGACCGAATCGGCCCAATCTCTTTAACTTCCTTAGTACAAATGGTAGCAAAGCCGTACGTATACGTAATTGGTAGACTAGTTAATTAGTCAAGGATTTACATTTTGGCAATTAGCGTCATGTGACGTCGCAGAGACGCCACCTAGTTTTCACGGAGGCCATCTTGGGTGTTTGATGACGTCGGAATGTTGCCATAACACTATAATTTATGTTAAAAAATCCGAAGTCAATTATTTTTAGTAAAAAGTATTAGGTTTTTGACAAAAGTGTGAAACATAAACATGGTGGATCAGCATTTACAGCTATTTAAATTAAAGTAAATTTTTGGCACATCAAGTTGTCCAAATTTATTATTAATAAATTTTGGAAAAAGTCAAAGTTTCAAGTCGATAGCATTTACCGTTTAGGAATGTCCTTGGGGGTGTGGGAGGGTGATTCGCCCCCACCTCTCACGCCCCAGCCCAGCTAGGGTCAAACAACTGTAAATTAAGACTGTATACGATCAATAGACCATGTTCACATTGATGAGTCCGTTGTTTGGTATGTTTACTACCAATCAAATACTACTGAAAATCAGATTTTGGCCGAGTAATACAAATTTGTCCCCTCTTGAGACTGAAACTACAGACAATGGCCTGCGAACCTAGCATCGCGAATAAAGACTATTCAGCCGGTTGGTGGATTTGAAAAGATCGTAATTACCAGAAATGAAGACCACAAAACACAAATCCTGCAGTTCCGATCTAGAAGTCTCTACGTCTACAATAATTCGACTGGATAAGTTCCTACCTTCACCAGATATCTAGTATATATACAGTGGGTAATTTATATACATCATCCTACCGTTTGTTCATTTTTTCTGAATAAGTTTGTTAATTTTGTTTGATTTAAGCACCTTTATGTTATTATTTACCACATTGAATGACTTAAATTTGATAAACGGACTGCTTTCATCAAAGTTTGAAATTTTAGGATTATATCAGTTTTCTCTTATATCAGTGTTCTTTCTTATAAAAATTATGTTTTTCCTAACAAGTCCAATAATTTGTTTACTACAATATTTAAACTTCATAAATTCAACACAAGAACTGCTCAAGATTTCAACACTCTCTTACCTAGACTGCATGTTCGCGCATTTTTATTTTAGTTTCTAGGTGCAAAATTAGTGACGTTCCTCGTTTAAAAACAAAACTAGGATTACATTTGCAATAAATATTGAATTATTGCGCATTTGAGTTAATAATATCATACGACACATTCCTTGAGCTCTTAAATGAAATCTTGCAAATAGGAGAGCAAACTAAAATAACATAAGCCGAATGGTTACACTGAAGGCTTTCTGAATACCATCTACCATGTAGTAACTCAACATTTCGGTAATAACAATGAATGAGTGTACTACCTGGACGCGCACACCCATAGCCCCAGCTGGTGACTCCTTCCTGAAACCACTGGCCATTCTGTTCACACACCATTGGACCTCCTGAATCCCCCTGGCATGTATCAACGCCCCCTTGGTCAAGGCCGGCGCAGATCATGGAATCGTGAAGTTTTCCTGGGTACGCTACGTTGCACCTCTGTCGGGACACCACGGGCACTGTAGCCTGAATGAATACAGAGCAGATTAGTGATTTTAAAGGAATAAACGAAGTATCATTGTGCTTGTCATTTTCACTGTCGCTGTTACTGGCAGCATCACCGCTACCGCAGCTGTGACAGTCAGAGACACACAAACAGACACTGTCACTGTCATCGACATCAGCCCATGCACCGACCCCGACACTAACACTGGCACCGGTACCGGCACCATCGTCGTAGCCGACGCCCACACCGACACCTACGACGACACCGACACTGTCACAGACACTGACACTGACACTGACACTGACACTGACACTGACACTGACGCTGACGCTGACGCTGACACTGACGCTATCGCCATCACTATCATTGGTACTCTCGCGGAAACAGATAAAAACAGGCAATCACACACAGTCCCAAACACACGTAGTGAAGCAGTCCCACGTACATTCCACACATACACACAGATACATCAAGTTACAACCAAATATATACTCGAACATTGTCTTAATGTCATGACATTGAAAGGAACAAACAGACATACAGAGAAAGACCCAAACTGGCCAAATAACGTACAGACACACACCTGCATAAGCGTGTTCGCTGAACTTCCGCCAGATGACGTTGTTCCCCAACCAGTTATGAAGCATCTCTTGCCTTCCAGCGATGGATTTCCGTTCTGCCCGAGACACACAAGGTTGACGCGTCTGTTCAACATGGCCGGCCGGTCAAGTTTGAGTAGGGCAATATCATGTGCGTATCGCACCGGACTATGGTAACTCGAGTGGGTGATTATCTGAGTTACAGAAAAGTCTTGTTCTGAGCCGACAGACTCGCTCCTCTTGTAAGCACCAAGCCTAAGAATAACAATGCATTATAGTTGGTTCTTCGATTCAACGGAGGCTGTTGTTAGTCCTGCTAGTAATAGTAATGATAACAGTGACAGTGACAGTGACAGTGACAGTGACAGTGACAGTGACAGTGACAGTGACAGTGACAGTGACAGTGACAGT
>JANVCJ010080264.1:0-11374 GCA_026413505.1 Epizoanthus ramosus | reverse complement strand
AAAAAGTCCAGGCCAGATAGGGTTAAATCGCCTTAAGTTGCCTTAAGTCGAGATAAGTCGCGGCGACTTAGGGACCCGGAGTAGGCCTTATTTCCTTTATTGAATAAACGCAGCAGTTACACGCACATTGCATTTCTATGTTCTCGATCCAGTTATGATAAATGATTTCAACCAATCAGAGTGGGCGTTATATCTAGTTTATGTTATACTAAATAATCACTCGCTGGGGCCTGACACATCGATCTGACTAATGCGATTTTACCAGCATGGACTAGGTAATAAATTCTCTTCCTTTTTTTGCTAGTGATTGCATGCAATCATAACAATAGGAGTGTCTTGAATCCTTTCTTCTTTTTAAAAATACTATTGCATGCATCCATAGCGCCCACCAACTAACTAAAATTAGAGAATTTAGAGAACTGCAGCAAGTTGCAACATAAACTGGCGCAGTTACTAATTTCAGTGAATAGGACATTTGCGCGATGACATATATAATTTACCCACAACCACCAGAATCCTTTTCAGTTTTCATTTCCTTTTTTATTTACATCAACAAAATCCTTTGAGAATATGCAAAGGACAAAGGACAAAGGAGTGGCACAAAGGATTCTGGTAGTTGTAGTCGCATGATGTCATCGAACAAATTTTCTATTTATAGCAGCCGCACGAAATAGGCGACTTTACGATATCCACAAACCTATTTTGAAGTGCTGCCTGCAGAATGTCTTCGCGGCTTTATTGTCAGTAGCGCTAATCCACTTAGCGTTGGCGTCGATACCAGCGACGCTATTAACAACGGTCCTTTCAACAGCTGCTGGCCAGCTAGTGTCATCATATCCCATTTGAAACCAATCGGAAGGAGGTGAACTTGTCTGACATTTCCATCCCGAGTTGGCGTTTGTTACGGAACCATCGCCAAAAGACGCCAGTAGCGCTGTGAAGCCGCCCCCGCTATTCGTAATTTCCACAGCCAGCACCCTTAACTCTCCTGGAAATGTGTATTTCTGCGCTGAATCCCAGACACCATTGTTCATGGGACTCATCATTTCCAGACCATTAGCCCAGACTTTTCCTTGGTCATCGGCTGTAAGCATGGCTGTTGAAACCGCTGGATTGTAACGATGAGAGCGTATTTCATTAACATGGCCAAATGAAAGATGTTACAGACAATTGAGGGTCCCAAGGAGGGGGGGGGGGACTCCTCTAGAGCCATGGAGCCATGCAATTACCTGGTATGATAATTTTGACAATTATGATAATTTTCTGGAGTCATTTAAAAGTACAAGATGGCGACAATAAAATTCGCTATGGCAAACTGAGTGACGCCACTACTCACTAGATTAAAAATAGGCTGTTTAACTAGTACCTCTTTTCCTTTACTTATCTCTCATAGTTCTGGAGTTACATTGCGCGGGGTCGTTCACCCCCTCCCCCTCCCCCCGGGTTCCACCGTCAGAGCTCTGGTCTGAATAGAGTTATGTCCCCAGTGGAGCCCCATTACTTCACTTGTTTTGCTCTGGAACCATGGATCCTGAAAACTTAAAAGTTTTCTTTCTCGTAACTCTAAAGACCTTTGGAGTCCAGTTGCCGATTGGAGAGTTTTCAACTGAACTTTTATGTTGTGGTTGTGGTTGTTCTTCTTAGTCTTGCCGGCATATAACTTAAAGGGGGTATGTCACGGCTATTTTAGGCATTTTTGCGATGTACGAAATTATCCAAAAATCAAAGGAAAAAACCATAAAAGGGATTATAAATCGATAAGACGTAAAGGAACATGGATAGTTAAAACTGGGGAAGTTGAAAACGGATTACAAACTCTCAATTTAATTTCGGTCCAGGCTAGACATTACTTAAATTACTTACAGAGACTTTCATCTGTAACTACGATTGGTAAATTAGATAATCATATGTTTATACCTGCCAAGTTCCAAATAAGGAAAGACTGGAAACGAGGCTGCCATGTAATCCGTCTTCCTGTTTTTAACTCACAGCCTTGAATTCCAGACTAGACATTAAGTAAGTTAAATCCATTCGCTGTCCAAACTGTGTTTTTGTATTTAGTCACTTTCGGTTTTCACAATATATAACCATTTTATCACTTCTTGTTATCCCGTTGAGCTTACAACTTGTGTTTCATGACTTTGAAGGCTTTGTTCCTGACATGACTAGAGGGCATGCGCAATACCGTTACACAGCCCCTTTTACTTACATACACAATCAACATCCGTAGAAGTAAAGGTTCGTAAATTGTACCTTCACTAGAAGGGAGTAAATATATAGCAGATTTAAAATCAATATTTTGAATACCCTAACTGTCCGAACAATATAGTGTAAGCTGTCACCACAGATGGCGGCTGTACATTTAACCACAATACCTTGCGAACCTAACACAACGAATAGGCACATAGAAAGCCGTATATTCTTGTGAATTTTGTCCCTGTACTAAAAACATTGTGTATGCTATGTTTGCAGTTTTTACTGAGGACTTTTTAGTGAATTTTATGAGTGTTTCTAGGGTTTTCGTGCGCTAAGAATTATGGGTAAATGTACCAGCCGCCATCTTTTTTATTACGGACAATTCTCTCGGGCCAATGAGTCACTGACTCCAAACGCTAACCCTAACCCTAACCCTAATCCTAATCCTAACCCTAATCCTAATACTAACCCTAAACTCACCTTTTCCGAGCCAACATCTTCCATGATGGCACATTTTCACAGCTAGGTGGGGCAAGTTTGCTGACCAACTCATGAATTATTGACTCATCGACTCCGGTCCTCTCAAGGTACACCACCCTGGCTGCCCGGGCCCGTTTCAAACGGTCGCATTTCTCATTGATTTTTTAATTTTCATCTTATTTGCTTAGTCGGGTAAGCCGCTTAGCTTGGTGCCCCGATCTACATATAAACAGACCCAAAAATGAAATCTCCGTTGTTTCAATTGCAACAAGACTTTGTACATATTGAGCTTTACTGAACCAAAATCAGTTTCTATCAATACCCATTCGAGCTTACCTCAATTTCATGTTACAAATCTAGAACTGCACAAAGATCTATTTAGAGATCATTTCGCTTCACTGTCAAAGATTGATCAGAACAAAATGCTCGCGTCAGCGAGTCACGCGTCAATTTTCATCTCTGATTGGTTGCCAGTACTCAACTCTCGAATTTTATTCGGGTCAAAACATGCTTTGACAATGCAAATGACAATGAGCTTTTGACACTCTATTCGACTGTATTCGCTCGTCTAAAACATCTTATACTCATCGTGAAAATATGAGTCACCTTCTCCAGGCATATATATAAGGTAACAGTTTTAAAAGTTAAAAAGCTACAATTAAAGTTGTTGATAAAACTTTTTCAGATATATAGTGTCAATCAATTAGATCGAAAACATTTGTAGTAACTTTATCAACAACATTTTAACTTCTAAAACGTTTTTCCCTTTATATATACAGTATTTATTTTGAAAAGTGGAGTTACTTTCTCTTAGCAACGAATTCTCACACTTTTTCGTACACTTCATTTATCATACTTTGTATACTTACCCATGTGTTTAGATGAAACGAAATCCCAATTAGAAATTAAATTATTAGCCAAATTACAAAGAGACTTACTTGAATCAATCGTATCCCCAAGTGATGCCCCCAAGAGAATGAAGAGCTGTTGGAAAAATAGAAATGGTTAAACAGGCTTTGTATATGTATGATGAATAAATTGACTGAAAGTTTATGTATTATTTTTGTTTTTGCAGTGAGGGTAGAAAATTTTATTTGTCGTTTCCAGCGCGAACCCTTCGTCGAGGAATGGCCAGCGTTCAAAACATCAGCTCAAACTTTCCACCCTCACGGCGAAAAACATAACACGCCAACTTTCAGTTGATATATTCACCATTTTACTTACTCACCGACGTAGAGCACCTAGTTTGTTTATATATGAATCCAGTCTACTAGAGTTTGTATATGTATGTTCATAACAAACATGCTTCCATAGACTTGGCAATTGCCACATTAGAAAAGTATATTCAAATATGCACTAGTATGACTATAAAACTACATCTTACCAGGAACATCCACATTTTACACACCACGTATATAGATGTGACTTTATACAAATGATGTACTTTCAATGTACTTCCGTAGACTCGGCAACTGCCACACTATAAAGGTATACTTAAGTATGCGCTAGAATGACTGAAAAACCATCTTACCAGGAACAGCCACATTTCGGAAACCATGTATATGAATGAATGTGACTTTACACAAACGATGTGCCTTGAAAACAGACGAATATTAGTTAAAAAGAATATAACATTGAATTATTAATACGTATCCATGTCAGTAGGGTGACTTAATAAGTGAAATGAAAACAAAGCACAGCATTTTATCCGATCAACTATTAGATGTATATATGTTTGACTGACCGACATCCGCTCTTCCGTTACGCATATTTGAATCCTGGCGTTGACTTCAATTCTTATTAAATGGATACGTGAAACAGAAAAAGTAATATTTTGCCGTCAATCATGCTGCGATCACCAAATTCTTTATTCCTTGTCTACAAAAATAGATATCATTATTCAGCATTCCCATTGTAGTGTGGATGAGCCAATTTCAACAATTGTCACTGCTGGTCTTGCTTTCTCCACAGGGAACGTCTTGAATGATTGGCCAATGAAATGTAATTATTGGGAATTATCGAGAATTATAGGAGAATATATCATTTCTTCTCTATCATTCGCCGTTATTTACAATCACTATATTTTATCGAGGCTCGAATTAATGCTTTAGAGTTGCACTGAAGGAGAATACTTCTACTACAAAAGGTTTCTTAAATATTTCTGGCTTTAATGAAATTGGCTTCAATTCTACCATCTTCCGTTACACTCACAAAAAGGTATCATTTGGTGTTGCGTTGAGACATGATCATGAAATGCAAAAGGTCGGCTTCTGACAATAAAAATATATCGTGATGAATAAAAAAGTTGCTTTGTCTTTCCTCATACATTTGGTACCATATACAGCACTTCGCCTAGCTAAATAATGATTTAAAATCGGGATACAAAGATATTTTCTAGTTGTTTCTTTTACACTTCACGCAAAAAGCAATTCAGATTTAGTATCGGTTCAATTCTCCAATTATGTGGAAGAAGCTATATATATATATTTATCTAGACAAATCTAATTAGCTATTCAAGACGTTGAAGCAGTTTCTAGCAAAAACAATATTATTTTTGTTGGTGAAGACTAAAGATATTTTCGACTGTGTTTTTTAATAATTGATACAGTTTACGTTAGAATTGCGATCACGTTACATCAGTCTTTGTAAGTATAGTAGTGTATGGTCAAGCGTTTTTAGCATGAGCCTCTGGCTCGGGAAACTGAGCAACCACTCATCTTTAGCACGTAATCCGGGTATTTATGGCTGGTAAACAATAAATGGAAAACTCGGTGACAACGTGAGACGAACACACGTTGTTGGTCCTGTTTTGTGCGGAGCAAGTGACTTGGTGATTATGACGTAATTCATTTGACTCTTAACAGGAAATCTCTCGTTTTCTGAAGTGGTGGGGGCCGGGAGGCTAGTGGAATTTTGGTGCTAGCAGGAAGAAAAAATTCCTTCAATAGGGAAGCGGCTGCCTTAATAAATTAATGTATGAGGGAGTCACTTGAAGACGTAATTATTTCAAATGGCAGAGTTGGCATGATGCTATATATTGCGGAAACGTTATCATTAATATACTGAAACAGCTATGGGCAAATGCGTGGGTAGAGAGCTCCGTGTGCTAGAAATTGCACTCCAGGGGAAATAATATTGCATCTGACATTTGGGGGGGGGTGTTATTGTCCCCAAACCCTGTCCCCAAACCCTGTCCCCAAACCCTGTCCCCAAACCCTGTCCCCAAATCCTGTCCCCAAACCCTGTCCCCAAACCCTGTCTTCAAACCCCGTCCCCAAACCCTGTCCCCAAACCCTGTCCCCAAACCCTGTCCCCAAACCCTGTCCCCAAACCCTGTCCCCAAACCCAAACCAAAGTCCTGCGCTCGAGCAGTATCAGTATTACATATTGTGCATATGAGAGTAATCTCACATGCTACAGAAAAATATTCCAGGTATTGCAAGTAACTGGTGAAATAAAGTACAAATATTTGCAGCAACACTTTTCTTTTCTTGGCCTTCTTAAGATATATTTTAAAGTTTTGAACACATGCTCTTTTGTTTGTTTAAAAATGTTACAAGCTAGAAATGCAGAAGTTCTTGAGGGGGAGGCAGGGGAAAATTAAGTTTTCTTATCCTTATACACAAAGATTTCATCGAATTGTTTAAGCTGTTCCGTTACGAATTATCTCGGTCTAGAGGAAAAAATAATATCCTTTGTCTTTAGGGGTTCAATCCTTTTGTTGGAATATAAACGATGCCTTTGAACCTGGATTAAAATTCGTAGACACAAGATCATTATAATGGAAATATCGTCTAATTTTCTACGGACTAGTTGCTATCTTGACCGTGAAGTGGGTGAACGTCGGGCACTGAACAAGTCAACGCACGTTCACGACTGTGAGCTACTGTGATCCCTGCGTCTAAAGGCAAGGATAGGAATCCGTTTGTACGACCAACAAGTACTTTATACAGGTGCGTTGCTGCAAATTGCGACTGTCTAAGAACTCGATGAAAGTGTTAAGTAATATCACCAAACCGTGTGTTTGGCAGCGATGCTAATATATTTCGTGAGTAAAACACCAGAAACTTTTCTAGTTCTGCATACTCCGTATGGAAAGGAAACTCTCTGTGGAATTTCACAACATTCTTCTTTATCGAGGTACCAGACGTCGCTGATTAACCAATTTATCTTCGTGTGAAAGGTTGATGTTGATTATGACGTGTTCATAAGTTTAACAGCGTGAATGACTTAATTGTTTGGCTACGTTCACACTATTACGCATAGGTTTTTGCGCTGGCACAGAAAGCTATCAGGAACGGAGGCAAAAAATTGGCGCAACCAAACTTACCCGATACAAAGTATTTTACTTTCAAGATGGAATCAACGCAGAATCAACCGAAACAAGAGTTTTGTGTGTGAACAATGGGCCTATCAGCTATCGGCGTTTTCGGCCGGCACAAAACCTGTTCAGCATAGTGTGAACAAGGCCTTAGCAACAACGACCACGGAACAAACAGACTTAATGCCAGCGGGAGTAACTCCGAGATTCTGCTGAATTCGAACATTCCAGCACGGTTATCATCCCTTTCTTGAAAAGAACGCGTTTTCTAGTTCTTTTATCGATCAATGAAATTCTTATCATAACGTTTTTCTAGTAACGTTCTCTGATAGTCCGTAGGTAAATAAATTAGACAACACAGAAGTAGCTATATTAATCATCACATATGCAGTACAGATCTCTTAAATTGATTGTGTAAATAGAGCAATTAGTTATGTATCTCCTTTACTCTTTGTTTCCACATAACTAATTAATGGACGTCCGTGCCATCTTCTGCATCCCCAACAATCTTCAATCCACAGACATGTGTTTACACCAACTGCGTTCCACTACACCAATTCAGTTTGCTCCACTTTCCACTGAACATAGATTTTCAAACTGTTTCTCGATTAACAGTTTTTCTCAATTTATTTGTTTTGCAAAGGTATTACGTTTCGATGGTTGGTACAATGCTTCTGAAGTATTTGTTTAGCATGACTAACAGAAATCAACAAGCAGTAGTTCATGCAAAGTTTGCGTGCACCAAGCAGTTTTTGTTTAAGTTTTTTCTTTTCTTCATGCCCGTGGGAGTCTTGTGTATATGGGTTTGTCCCCAGCTGCGCAAAGTTCGTTCTATAAATGTTGACATACATGTAAAACAAAATCTCACTTTAATGTTGCTATAGAGACAACTGAGAAAAAACGGTTCAACCAAAAGTTTTACAATAAAAATTTATCATTTCAGTGAACATAAGCCTTTTACTATTCTGAAATATTATGCTGACTTGTTTAGAGCCTTGTTAAATAGATCTTATCATTTATACGATTGTTCGAGTTCTTCATTCTGTTAAGTGTTATATTTTTATACAAAACATTTAAGGAACACCAGCTTGAGGAAACAAACATAACTATAGGACAATAGCAAAGCTTCTTAATCATCCTGATTGTTGACTAGTTTGCATACATATAAGTAAATTAACTCAAGTTATGGGACACGGATATGAATAATGATAATAAAACGCTCTACTCTTTATAATCGACTATTTACTCTATTTTAAAAGCTCCTCCGGTTTCAATTACAAACGCGGCATTCTCAATCTGTCATTTTACGGAAATCGACTAGGATCAGCAAGTTTTCTGTTGGAAACTGGTGGTAATATAAATATTAATTATTAAACAAATATAATAAGCCAATTCTTGGTGCTTGAATTCAAAATTATGAATTGTGAAGAAGTCTTATAAGCTTCAGAATGACGTAATAAGTAGCCATGGATAGCCATGGATAGCCATGGATTTATATATCTTTATATAGTGCAGTTACGTTTGATGAAAGTTAAATTAAAGGGCAAGTCGCACCGAAAATGATATCGTGAGTTTATTATTTCATTTTATTCTACTTATCGAACTGATCACTGTGATGTACATTTTATTGTTCTGTGACAAGTAGTTATCGAGATATTAAGGATTAAAGTTTGGATTTGTGACGTGACAAGTTTCGTTCATTGCAGTAAACAGACTAAAGAAATTATGTTTTTTAAGATTTTCGCGTCTGCGAAAATAGAAACAGTAGTGAAAATCATTGTACAATCCCCAACTAGGTGGCAAAAACGTCTCCACTCGCTGGCACACACAATTGTATTGCACAAGATAAAATATTCAAGAAAAACGCGATTTTTCTTTGTCAATCTTCAAAGTTACACACGTGTGGCATCGATCACAAGTTCAAACTTTAACGTTTAAAATCTTTAGAACTGGTCATCGTAAATTGATAAACTTTATATCACAGTAACCAGTGTGACAAGTTCAATTCCGGTTCAATCAGGTCAGTACAATAATAAAAAATGAGGATGCTATTTTAGATGGGACTTTCCCTTTTAGATAGGACTTTCCCTTCCCTAAAATTAGAAAAAGAAAATATGGCCAGCTTAAAGAAAAGGCATCTGGAGTGAACTACCAAAGAAACGTTGTCTTGATAAGTTCATCCTAAGTTTCTTGTCAGATTGTTCAAGTTTCAAAATGTGTTATATTACCATATATCGTCCATTAAACGTTTTGTCAGTTCACCTCTTCTTAGCTTGTGGATGCCTGCATGCTGTGTATTTTTAGGGTATTGTAACTGGTAGCTCATGGTTCGAGCGTCAAACCCTGATATGATTCCATTTCGTAACAAACTTTCATTTAGGAACCGTTGCATGGGAAATTGCAATTGCCTTAGCCAATTTTGTGATCTAAAGAATATATATTTTTGCAGTGATATAAAAATATTTGCAGTAGAGTGATCGTCCGGGTTAGTGTAGTCCTGAAAAGGACTGTTGTTGGTGACTGACGTTTCGACAACCTGTGCGGAAATCATCATAATAATAATAATAATAATAATAATAATAATAATGACTGTATTTCAGATTATCGACTAGGTGGCTCTTCGTCTGAAATATCATACATATTTTCCAAGCAAAAATATTTTAGAAGAAGAACTTCGTGCAAAGTAAGTAATCACAAGTTCGACACTTAGCAATGTTGCCTCGATACATATACTTGTTTCGCTCAAGTTCGCAATTTGAATAGAATAAAAGGTAAGTAGAAGTGAAACGAAAATCAGTAACGGCTGTTGACAGGAATATGTCTAAAACTAAGGTAAAACCGGGGGAGGCTGAGAAATGCTGCTTTAGTAGGGGAAGACAAGAAAAGTGCTGGGAGAAACTCAGGCGAAGGCGTTTTACGAGTGTTCTCCTTCGTCATATTCTCCTTTGTCATATTGTTGTCCATGTGACTCTGTTTTATATGCTTTTAGAAACTATTTGTTTGAAGGAGAAAACAATTAATAGACTACTCCTAGTCCTTATTTTCTCTCGCGTTCGTCGAGCGTTACAGAAATTAAAGAAATCTGGCCGCCAAGTTTCACGTGCCTTTTCGTCCGCCATTTTTCTTTTCCGTACCGCTGGGCGAATTCTAAAACGAAATAGGGACTACTCGTAGTCTAGTTTGCAAAGAAGTAAGGATACTTTATGAACTGTTGCTGTTTCTTGGAAAAGCCAGCTTTTTCGGGCGGACCTTGTCAGAATCCGTTGCAGCATAAGTTTCTGTTTTGAGCCAGCATGCTAACGATTTTCCTATTATTATTATATTATATTATTATTATATTATTATTATAACTATAATTATTATTATTATTATTATTATTATTATTATTATTATTATTATTATTATTATTATTTTGAGGGCAAACCAGGTCGCGAGTGCCGTAATAAAACAGAAATGAGGGCATGCATGCGTCCATGAAAATAGGAGTACTTAGCAGCCCTTGGGGGAGGGTTAATAGGGGTACTTAGCAGCCCTTGGGGGAGGGGTAATAGGGGTACTTAGCAGCCCTTGGGGGAGGGATAATAGGATACCTTAGCAGCCCTTGGGGGAGGGGTAATAGGGGTACTTAGCAGCCCTTGGGGGAGGGATAATAGGATAACTTAGCAGCCCTTGGGGGAGGGGTAATAGGGGTACTTAGCAAACCTTGGGGAGGGGTAATAGGGGTACTTAGCAAACCTTGGGGAGGGGTAATAGGTGTACTTAGCAGCCCTTGGGGGAGGGTTAATAGAGGTACTTAGCAGCCCTTGGGGAAGAGTTAATAGAGATACTTAGGAGTCCTTGGGGGAGGGATAATAGGAGTACTTACCAGCCCTTGGGGGAGGGGTAACAGGGGAACTTAGCAGCCCTTGGGGGAGGGGTAATAGGTATACTTAGCAATTCTTGGGGAGGTATGATAGGGGTACTTCGCAAGTCCTGGGGGCAGGGGTAATAGGGGTATTTCGCAGCTGTTGGGGAGGGATAATATGGGTACTTTGCAGTCCTTGAGGGCAGGGGTAATAGGAGTACCTAGCAGCTCTTGGGGGGAGGGGTAATAGGGGTACCCAGCAACTCCTTGGGGGGAGGGGTAATTGGGGTACCCATGCAGCAGTTCTTGGGGGGAGGGGTAATAGGAGTACCCAGCAGCTCTTGGGGGAGGGGTAATAGGGGTACCCAGCAGCTCTTGGGGGGAGGGGTAATTGGGGTACCCATGCAGCAGTTCTTGGGGGGAGGGGTAATAGGGGTACCCAGAAGCTCCTTGGGGGAGGGGTAATTGGGGTACCCATGCAGCAGTTGTTGGGGGGAGGGGTAATAGGGGTACCCATGCAGCAGTTCTTGGGG
>JANVCJ010080253.1:0-11377 GCA_026413505.1 Epizoanthus ramosus | reverse complement strand
AAAAATATGGCGCAGGGCCTGGAACGGCAACTCACTGACGTCATAATCCAAGATGGCGGCCCCATGACTGTCGAAGTACAAAAATAGGCAAACGTTTTTGCTTCGTTCTCATTTATGTGATGGTTTTGGATCCCAAAAACTTCAGAAGTTAATTGAGTATAACAAATTCTTTCATTCTGCCTGCAAAGTAATTTTCATTTCAGGATTCCTTTAATGTAAGATTTTGTGGTCCCAAAGTCTGGAATTTTATTGATGAATCACTCAATTCAAGCACTTTAATTAAAACAGCAGTTAATTTTGGCCTACTGATTGATTTTTTAAAATTTTTCTTTATTTATCTTTCTTTCTTTATTATTATTATTATTATTATTATTTTTATTTATTTACTACTATTATTTTCATTTTGTGCTTATGGTTATTACAGGTAGCCCACACTCAACATACAGTTATTATTTCTTTTATGTAATCTTCATTATTATTAATATTAGTAGAAGGTGAAAATAAAGTTGTTGTTGTTGTCGTTGTTTTGATGTTGTTGTTGTTGTTGTTGTTGTTGTTGTTGTTGCTGTCTCATATATATTGCAATAGATGTCTTCATGCTTGTGCGAGAAATCAGTCCAAAACAGCCGGTTATATTTCTTTTTATAGCAAGTACTAAATTTAAGCCCGGCTCAAAAAAGCCGGTACTTCACATGAACCGAACTAAACTATTACTGTTTCAGACGGAGGTCGACCGAAATTAGTTAAAATTAAGTTCGTTTGTTGAATCAAACGTCGCAATTAATTCAGACGGGCACAATTCCAGCCCTTGTAGCTAGCTTCACGCCTGCTCCAGCCGTGTAGAACGCCTGGTGAATCAGCCGAACTTAACAAACTTTTCATGCGCTTGTTAAAATTCGTTGAATTTCATTCGGCTCATGCATGTAAAGAACTACGTTTGACACAAGCCTTACTGAGCTATTATTAACTTAGCTTGTAGTTTGTATTAACTTACAAACCAAAAGTATAAAACTAGAACACTAATTCTAGTGAGTCCAAACTGAGCGGTTTTTTGGCCAACTTGCTAAACTTGCTAATAATTATGAGGGACTCCTAGCTCTAAACAAATATTGAAAGAAGAATTCAAGAGTATGCCAGCTTTTCAAAACTATTTCTGGATATAAGGTTGTTTTACATAAAAAATATGGATGTAACATGTCCGTACAAACCCCCGTACAAACCAATTGGCGATGGGCTATTTGCGATTCAATAATAGAAATGTATTTTTTCATACGGTTTGTTTCCGATGTGTCGCCGATAGATCGCACTGAACAGAACATAAAGCTAAATATAACTTGTTCTATCTGCATGTTCTGTTTGCACGTTTGCAACTGCTTCAGGGAACGCTATTTATTAACGAAGAAATAGCATAAATATAGTTCCCAACGGCAACGGGCACTGTTTGCTTTTGTTTGCTCGCTATTTAAAAATAAATGGAAAGCAATCGTCTCGAAACGTCTGATACTCCATTAAAAAGTGGTGGGTGGGATGACATATGCTCAAGTAAGGCCTATTTACACGACAGAAAAAAGGTGGAACGGCACAGATCAGTAAAACACGGTCGAACAGCTGCAGTGGATAAAAAGTGGAAAGGTTTGAATTATTTCATTCGTTTAAATGTTTTTTTTTGTCCGTGCCGGCGCCTATTGTTCGTTTGAGGAGCGGCGCGGATAAAATGGATTCCGTACCCGTATTTTTAGTTCTATTGCATCGTGTCAAAACTCATGTTGTAGAAAGAGAAACGGTTCAGATAAAAGTTGGAGCGATTCAATTAACCTTTACCGCCTAGCATACATATACGGTAGTTAATATAGTTGGTCCTGAGTTCACTCGTGTTTACCTCTTCATCGTGTAAACAGCCGGAGTTGAGGATGGTTGAGAATTTTTATCCGAGCCGTTTCAAGAGATCAGTTTTAGTTGGTAAACAGTCAAACCGGCTATCGTACAACAGCGGCGCTAGCCTGAGAGCCGTTTTACTGTTTTTGTCCTGTAAACGAGCCTATATCTGACAAGAAATCCTGAGATGGAAGGCGGAACTGAATAGATCAAAATAACATTTTTTCAAATAAGATTTGGCAGATTAACAAAAAGCAATACAGATTTGGAATTCGAGTGATTTACACTAACAGTTGGATTTGTCAACGAGCACGCAGACTCGGCAATACAGAAGGCGCCAAAGGCAAAACTCAGAATAACAAGTTTAATAGTGCAGATTAGAGTTGTGTTTTTAATCAGAAAATCACTAAAAGAAATACTGAAGAAAGTATATTCAGAGATACAATCAACAACATGGATGTACCGATGGAAGTAATGAATACTTAGTTTAATTTACCTAGAAGTGCATCTATCAACGTTTCTCAACTGGATATAGGATTACGTATTTAAAAATACTAAAAGAGTTCTTGAAATTAATGTATTGGAGCTTTGAAACATAATAATAGATAGTAAAATGTGGATCTTATCAATACCATGACGAAACCTTAAAATCCAAACTTGGGACACCGAGTGAGGAGTCTATACACAAACCTTACTTGCATGAAGTTAAACAAATTTAAAATTTAATACTTCAGTTACTTTTGCGGCTTATTTCTGTTTTTGAAAATTATTAAGTGGCCAAACTTGACATTACGTGCATCACCAATCTTATTTAAAAGTATTCTGAATTGTCACTTAAAAATAATCTTAATTGTTCACGGGAGGAAAACGAGTAAGATTGTGAATGAAGATGCTTTCCAGCAAACAGAGACTATAGCTTATTTAATAATTTAGCCTCTTGAATTTCGTTCTTATCACTTTTGATAATCTTTCAGTTCCTTTGGCACTCTCTCTCTCTCTCTCTCTCTCTCTCTCTCTCTCTCTCTCTCTCTCTCTCTCTCTCTCTCTCTCTCTCTCTCTCTCTTTCTCTCTCCTGGATCTTCGCTCTCTTTTTATCTTGCATTTTTCTGAGGGAAATTCTTTCACTCCTGGCCCACAATGTCAAATGGGCGGCGGGCGGTCGCTTGTCTGTCGTAAATCAGAATTGGCAAGATCTGATTCTGAACTGAATTGAAGTGGAAACATGCTCGATTGAGCGCGGTTGCCCAAATATAAGATCCGGCAAAAAAAACCTGATACGTTAGTATATTAATGTTTGCCTCCTACTTTCTTTACATTTCTGGAGAAAAGTAATTTTAGGTGTCTTGTAAATTGATCGTTTAGTGAGAATATTAGCCGGCTACTTTTTGGTAGTTGCCATCTACTTCAAAAAGTTGGAACCAAAAGTTACCAAAAGTGTTCGTAAGACCTAATTGATTATTCTTGTGGTAGGATTTGTCCGTGCTATACCACGCCTTCTATTAATTTATCACTGACCCTCCTCTTCACGCCTCCAATGCCAACACAACACCACCCTATGAGTAAACATTATTATTATTATTATTATTATTATTATTATTGTTATTATTATTATTATTATTATTATTTTTATTTTTATTATTAAATACAAATCGTAACTGTGTCTGTAGAAATACAGTAACTGTGTCTGTAGAAATACAACCGCCCACACAAACTGTATAATTTGCCTTCCCACAACTCAGTGCCCGAGGCTTTACCATATTGGTTTCAGTAACTTCCTTGTCAGACCTAGAGCAGATCAGCTAACGATAAATTTGTGCTACTACTTAAAAACTGTTGTTTATACTTGCAAATGCAGCCAAGAAGAAGGTTCTACAAACTGAAATTTTGGGTATTATAACTGTATTAGAGAGATCAGCCTTGCATTACTCCTCAGTATTAGCGTATTATCCGTAACAAGCCAGTCATTGTCATTGATAACACTTGTTCTTGAACAGGTATATTAAGCTTTTTAAAGAAGATTCGTAGCTAAGCAAACAAAAATACTCCTCATAACTTTCTAGCATCATCTATTTATAGTGAGATATCGTATTATTGTATATGCTCATGACACCGTTCGGCTTCTTTTTCAGCAAGAGGCGCCAATGTCATCCAATGTCCGCGTACTAAGAGCCAATAAATGCATACGACTGGAGCCAACACTCAAGGCTCCACTTATAGCTCACCTGGGCAACATCTTTCATCGGATCTTCGTGTTTTAACACTCACGAGTTCTTGTTCAGTTGTTGACCTGGCACTGAAGTGCGTGCTACGAGAACAAATCTCTTTTTCAAATTGTTGCCTAACTTCAAACCAGCTTCTCAGCTTAAGCTAAACTCTATTTCTTGTCAGCTTAGTATCAAGTCATAAATATATTTGTTACAGCATAATTTTACAGCATAATTTTACAGCTGTTTTGCAAAATATCTATTTCCAATAATGTGCCTTGCAAACAGTAATATTCAGTCTATGGCTTATCAAGATTACTATCTAGTCATTTCTATCAATCATAAAGACGAGATCGGACAGCGAAAAAACGGAAGAACGATTAGCTTTGTTTGAAAAGTAATAAAGCGGAAAATAGCTAATATCAGGCCGCGTTCTACATATTGAACTAAGTCGTGACCAAGCCCAGATGGTTAGCATTTGATAGATGAAAGACAGTGCCTGGTGTGGCTATAAATTTCACTGTCCGGCGGGCGAGTGCGTGTGTATGCACAGTGATCTCTGCAAGGCGAACCACCGAGGTCGAATACTCTCCGCGCGGCGCCACCTGGCCAACAGAACGTTCCAGAAAACTAAATCAAAGATATATCCCAGAAAGTTAAACACTGCCGAACAATTATCGTCTAACGATGTCTATCGTCGGCTTTCTCGTTAAAGCCTTCTGGTTTGCACTGTTCGCAGTTGTAGTTTGTCAGCCGGTCACTGGGTATATCTGGGAAAATGAGAGAGAATTTTTCAACGAGCAAAGTAAGTATTGTGTCTTTAAAGGAATGTTTTATTTGTGATGTTGTTTCTTTGTTTTTCTCTGTGTTTGTTTTTGTATGACAAAGCGAAAAATCACGATCCTTTTTATTCTACGGTTGTTTTTGACGATTCGATGACATTTTACTGACAATTTTGTTCATGGATTGAATAGCAGAGTTTTTTCTTTTAACCTTTGTATTATAAAGTCACCTAAAACCGCTTCGGATTTTTAATGCGTTGGTTCGGTTGTAGTGTTATAAATAGTACTTCGCGCAAATAAACACTCAGTGACAACTGCATATATATGCACAACTGTAGACGAATTCTTGGTTTGGGAATTCTGCAATTGACCAGTCACGATCAGTTCTGCCTCAGTTTTGCTATTTGTGTTTGACTAGTTAATTTTGAGATCTTCATAACATGCCTTACTTGGAATATTCTAAACAACCCTCCAAGCCATAGTGATAGAATATCGCTGCATTTCTCATAGAGGAGTGTTCGATTCATACCAACGTGAGGCTGAAAAAGCAACCATAGATAGTGGAAGCATTTCACATTAAATATCTTAAAAAATATGATAATATTAGCTGCAAAGCTGTCAAATATGTGCAGTGGACCGCTATTCATGTGTACACACTATCTTCTTATTTTTGAAAACGTTTTACAAGAAAATAGAAAATTATCAATTTTTCATAATGTCCCGAGTTCTTGATTTTGTTTTCTTCTGCGAGTGTTGTTACTAGAGGCCACTGTTGTCGACTGATGAACAACACTGATGCAATTGAATTGTATATATTCCATTGTTCTGTCTGTTATTGCTCTTCACAGAATGATAAGCAAGCAGCATAAATGATAACAACTTTATCTAATTTTGTTTTTGAGAACTTGATAAGAGTCATATGGTTCTGCATCTTTTATTCGTTACTACACGAGGCTTTCCAAATCCATACCCGATACTCGCTGGCAAGATTAACACCTTCATACAAACTGATTAATCACACATTGAACGAAACCTTCCAAGATGATTCTAATTTCAACTCATTGCATGTATGTATCTCTATCATTATATTAACAGAGGTCACAAGAGGCATGTTATATTAAGGCAGAACCAGCGTACATCGGCCTTAAATGACCCTGACACATGATCAAAGAGTAATCAATCCTTTCAGAACAAATGATTCAGTTAATATATCAAACGTTATATTAAGAAAGCAACATATCTAAAGCTAAACAGTAACTCTGCAGATTGTAAAAACCTCAAAGGAACTTGTATGTTATCGCATTAACACCGAATCGATGAATGCTCTTTCGAGGTTTTTGGTAAAATACAAGCTTTTTAATTGTATTCTTGAGTGCTGTCTTTCGTAAGAAGGCGGCAGGCAGAATTGCCAAAGGCACTTAATTGCGGTTGGACTACGTGGAACAGGTGATCAAACAACGCACTTAAAGGCTGATCTCGGTATTAATATAAGTACACATGTGTTAATTCTTAGGGGCTTCACTAATTGTAAATCGTGTAACTGATATTAAACTATGACAAAAATTTTGTATTTATGCATATTTGCCCGAGTCGTGTGTGTGTATGATTTTGTGTTAGTGAGATTGTATATCATATATGTGATTTTGTGTGCGCGATTTTCTGATCGTGTGTGTATGTAATTGTGCGTGACTTATTATGCGTGTGATTGCGATGTGTATCGATTGTGCAGTGTGATGTAGTAATAATAATAATAGTAATAATAATAATAATAATAATAATAATGATGATGATGTGTGTGTGTGTGTGTGTATGTGTTTGTGTTTGTGATTAATTAAAGGTGTGTTGTGTGTGCTAATTCGAATACGTATTAGCTTCCTAAGAGAAGTTGAAGCCTGCCATAGTACTCTTAAAATTATCTGATTTACAGGTGAAGTCAAACGCTGAAAATTTACAGTATAATGTAGCATTTCTCAGATCAGATACGAAGGACAATGCTCTAACCGTTCCGAGTCCCTAATCCGCTGTTCCCATATATTTTCTTCACAGCAAACTATATTTTCATTAACTGATGAAAGTGCACATAATTTTAAAAATTTAAGTAGCAAACGTGACTTTACTTTTGAAGTTGCTGAGTTAAACTGGACGATTAACCAGTGTTCAATGCTTCTTTTTGCTGTTGGCTCAGACAGACAGATTGAAGTGTACTCGATCACTCCCTAATGTTACACCATATGTACGTTTAGCCACTCTTATTAAACATATACAACTAATACAGAAGGAACATATTACACTTCAATACATAATTAGGAGTTCTTTGGTATTTATGCATGTGAGCGTTCAGCGTTGTCTGAGCTGAGTCAAGTGATGAAAGTTGGACGAGGGGTTAGTCAACTCTCATACGCGTGGTACGTCAAACGAGGTGATGAGAATCGACAAGAGTTTTGTTGGTTTGTTTGCGATTCTTGTCAACTCTCCCCGACTCATCAAAAAATTAACGTGTTCAGAGTTTACGCGACTGAACACAATGAGAGTTGGCAGTCGGACGAGTTAGCATCAAGTTTGGTCTTAACTCTTATACATCAAAATACGGAGGATTTAAGACAATTCCTCCTTTTCTTGGTATGGAATTTGATATTGAAAGCGGCAATCTCTGGTAGCAATTCTTGTATGATTTTACTCTATAAACGTCGACAAAACATCTCTTGCCACACCCTCGGAAATTTGACTGTTTTTACATTTTGGGTAAAATCCCCGAACATTGCCCCCCTTCCCTAGGGGATTACATTGATAGCTTTGTTGGCAACTTTGTTCCCCAGACGTTTCTGTTCTTTACATTACTAAACAGTAACAGAAAAAGGAAGGAGTGATTAAATCCGATTATGGTACTTATATATAGTAAATGAGATATTTTAAGTATTTGGAGAAACAAAATAGAAGGGTACCACTACCAGCTCATCGGATACCTGAAGTGTGTGCAAGAATTATTAAAATGTACCCTGCTTTCATCATTAGTTCTATTTTTCGTGTGACTGATATTTTTCTTCTCGTAACTTATTCAAGAAAACACGGCCCTATATTCTCCATTTCTTGAACAATTCCACATGTAGCTCGACCTCAACTGGTTTCCCGAGGGTAAGAAGACTTGCGGGCGTGAGTCGTAATTTTATAACAGTTTGCTACTAATCATGATTAACACTTGCAAGTGTTACTTCAAGTCTGCTTAATGACCCCTTCCAGTACCGCTAAATTTTTGTAATTTAACTCTGTTCTTACTTTAAAACAACCAGATCAGTGGCTTTTTTCCTTTCTTTCTCTGTTACTTCCTCGATCTAAAAGCAGACAGATCTGATCGAAACATTTCTTAGCCAGTAGTTTAGTATCATGGTATTAATATTGGATTAGAAATATCAAATAAAAAGTTGATGCTGTTCATAGGCCTTGAGGAGAATGCTGATGAAAGCTGAGCTGATACTTTGCGCACGAGTCTGTCGAAGTACTAACACACTACACATCGACTGTTCAACTCCTAAACTTGGTAAACCTTATCATTATTTAAAATAACAATAATATATCAATATAAAAATAAGCTGTGTTGGATTGCAACATTTATAACTGCGAGAGTTGCCGAGGGCCCGGGAGGGGCGCAAAACATAATTTGACTTGCAATAACAGGTATCAGTTTAAAACTCAGACCCTAGAGAAACAAAACGTCGGGGTAAAGCCACCGTTGAAACAAATGTCTTTATTACATTTGATTTTAAAGAGGTGGGATTAGAGTTTAAACATTTTAAAACTTAATGATGTTAACTGCATTACGATACTTATCTGCGGAAAAAACAAAAAACAAAAACTGTATTTCACAGATGGACTTCAAACTGGGTAGTCCCGAGCTATATGTACATGGTTTGGGTATTTTTAACATGAGTTTGGTTTTGTTTACCGAGAAACCTACCACCTTCTGGTGTGCCGAAAACTCTAAAAAACACCCACTCACAACTGGCTGTCAAGGTGAAAGTAAAAGAGAGCTTTATAGGTTGAGTGTGCAACTATGAGCAACTCACAGCAGGCTGTCAAGATGGAAGTAAAAGGGAGTTTTAATTAGACTGAGTGGATTCTGGAACCACAAGTATGTGAACAGGCAATCGATAGCAATTGGAAAGCGATACAGTGTATCATCTTTCTTTGTCGATCACCAATGCTGTGTTTCTTATCATTCACAATTTTACAAGATATTTAGTTTCGTTTTAAATGAAAGATATTTAGTTTCGTTTTAAATTCTTACACGCTGATGTGCAAAACCCATGAAAGTTTCTACGAGACAATTAAATTCTTCAGTTGTAGCCGGTATTGTCACAATTTACTTGTTACAGAAATTCCGACTGTTCGTAGCAGCATACATACAATAATATATCGTGTTTTTTTCATTCGGTTATTTTTATAACCAGCCAATTCTATATTTCCTCTGGCGTCAATTTATTTAATATCTGCTTTGACTGTCGCATCAACATTTGAATTAATATCATGTGTAATATACCGCATGCTTTAGTTTCTGGCACGCAACCAGATCATTTGCAAATCACGTCCTACATAGTGCCGTTAACTAATTTCTGCATGGCCAACTCTCAGTGTCTCTATCGTGGGACTGATTAAATAAATATAAAGCCGTCTCCATCTTGTACTCATGATTGTCAAGCGAAGGATTTGGGAAGATCGGTTTGATTGTTTACGCCACAGTAATTGGACTGCTGCATGCAAGGCTGGGTTTTCTACAGGCCGGCATCGCTCAATGAAACACACTTGAAAGCCATTAGGTTCGCATGAAAGATGGGGTGGAAGCTTCACGTCGTGAAGTGTTCAATTTGTATCCGCATCAGGTCACGCGAGAGTTAACTCTTATATCAATCAAGTCTGCAACTGATATCTTATCAACAGTTCATTTAGGTTTCTAAAGAGGCAACACGCCGTTCAGTTTTACAAAAACTCGGTCCAGTTGGGCGTTAGCATTGAAGCATCCGTTTTATCATAATCGAGGGCCACACATTTAATGGTGTTTTAAACACTATTACGTGTCACCCGCTATAAATGACGGCATTACTGGTTTACCTACCTTCCTACTTACTAACTTATTTACTTACTTACTTACTTCCTTACTTACTTACTTACTTACTTACTTACTTACTTGCTTACTTACTTACTTACTTACTTACTTACTTACTTGCTTACTTACTTACTTACTTACTTACTTGCTTACTTACTTATTTACGTATTTACTTACTTACTTACTTACTTACTTACTTACTTAACTGAATACTTTCTTAGTTACTTACTTACTTATATACCTTGTTATATACTTACTAACTTACCTACTTAGATACTTACTTACTTACCTACCTACTTACTTAGTTACTTACTTACTTATTTACTTACTTACTTATTTACTTACTTACTTATTTACTTACTTACTTATTTACTTACTTACTTACTTACTTACTTACATTACGTTACGATATGCGATAACTTGTATTGGTAGAGAGGAGTTGTCAGACCACAACCGAATATCCGATAGATCGTCAAGAGACTAGACCAACGGCTTAACGTCCCTCTCCACGGACGGTGTGGTGTAAGAAGGTCGCGCAAAATACAACCCTGGAGGATTGAACGTGGGACCTTCTGGTTGGAATTCAGAGACCTAACCGACTGACCCAACCACGCTCACATTTATATTAATCATCTCTGTTGTGTTTTTCTGATATTTTAGATTTCCATTGATTGGTGGATAATTTCTTAGATCGCAAAAATTGCAAAAATAGTCGTGCCGTAGACCCCTTAGATACGTGGCGTGAAGTACGGGTTATTGTAAAGTTCCTGGGAAGGCAGGCTGTTATTTCTTGTGTGAAGGGAGACAGTTCTAATTCTGGTAACAGATGTTGTTCTGTACTCGATCTTATGTGTCTAAAGCCGCCATTTATTGGTAGAAATTGTCTTTTAAATAAAACGTATTCCAGTGCATATCACCTTGGTCACCTAAGTACCCTGTTGTTTTTCTAGTACCCTAGATACTTGTAATCAGATTTTAAGGTTTTGAACATCTGATTTCCATTCGGTATTTTACAAACTAAAGAGTTCACTGGCTGTTGCAGAGCTAGTGTTTGTTCCAGCCTGCATAGTGATTAGTCTTGATGTTAGTGTATCCTAGAAGTACCGATTTCAGAACAGAAACAGTTGTTGAAAATTGTAATAATTTATGCGGCCTAAGTTACGAGCGCTGACGTCATCTAATTAGTGTAAGAGAACGTCTCTTTCATCAACTCTCTGTTGGTCAAAAGGCAAGAATGTGATGTTCCAACCCCGGGGGATTGGGTGGGAAATAAGCCCCTTATACCTTTTTAAAAAGATTAATTAAGGAAATATGGCAACAGAAAGCAATGCAAAAAATTACAACAATAACAATAACAGTAACAGTAACAGTAACAGTAACAGTAACAGTAACAGTAACAGTAACAGTAACAGTAACAG
>JANVCJ010080242.1:0-11378 GCA_026413505.1 Epizoanthus ramosus | reverse complement strand
TTGTCAAAGCAACTTTAGGCAATTGCTAGCTTTTCCTATCACATTGCATTGTTATTGTCATTACATTGCATCAAGCTATTGTAAAGTCACAAACAGCCAGGAACAAGAATAATTCACTTCTAATAGTTTCAACTTACATTTCTAACATAGACTGGTGTATGTGAGAATTGTGGAAATCATAGAAGTATGATCTCCGTCGATCTACTTTTCTTATTGTAGTCTAAATGTTTTGTGGATATCCCACAGAGGTATTTGGTCTCGTTAATTTGGTGGAAAAGAAAGAAATATAGAACTATTGTATGTAGCTGTTAATTACGATTAGCGGTGAAAACACCTGTAGGCACAACTAGACTATGAACTCTTCTTCCACACGTTCCAGCTGAACGCTTGATACATTTGCTCCGAATGTTTAAAGTCGCTCGCACCACAAGTTGCATCAGTAAACTACAGCAGTACTATTGCCATGGCAACAGCTCGCGCTTGTCTGTGATTTCACATCTACTGATTCATCTACACTGTGTAGATTTTAATGTAAATTAAAATTTTAGTAGTTTGTATAATGTTGTAAGAAATCTATTTATTTATCCACTTGTTTGAACATGTCTGAAACCTTTAATGAAATACAAACTACCGGTTTTCGGGAAAGATGTGATTCTAAATTACATTTTCTAATGCATGTTGTTGTAGTAGTTCCCACGTATATAATATTTTCAAAGTAAACCCACGAGAGAAAATTGTTATCGCATGAAATTCGCCATGCACTAATCATGCACTAGTCTGAAAATGAACTAGGAGTAGGATAGTTACAACCCCATTACAGCCATTTAAGTGTACATATGTCTCATTCTTTTAACCCTACACTGCCCCGATCACTGTAGCGCTGGTAAGCAGCCCTGTCGGCAGTTATTACTTATTTCTCTTCATGTTCTCTACCAACAGTGACAATATTCGTATCATCCGTTCCAGAAATGAGAAAGATTGTTATGATTTACAAGGATCTGTTTTTAATCCGGACCCAGCTTTGTTTTCATTTGTAAAGAGTGTTGAGTAATTGTTTCACTCGGTTGGATTACTTTTTTATTTAACTGAAATTGAAAACCCAGTTTGTTGTGGGATATTTATTTTCAAAGCTCTTCGCAATTTGTTGTTGGTCAAAATGAAAACTTGACAAAAATTGTACGCGCATTATTACCATGTGATGGCCTGCCTTGATTAAGGTTGATTTCTTATTTGTAAAAACAGATTGGTTGAATGGTGTCAGAATAATCCAGTTTTGTCGGCTTGGTTAGGATGTTATTGAAAGTTTATTGTTAGTAAGAGTACAATAAAATTCATGTTAAATAGGAGAAATTCGAAAGGCATTAGGCAATTATGTTTCCTCGTTTATAAATATTTAACTAGAACCAATATCCCGTTGATTTGCGGAAATGGCACATAATCTGCCCAACAATCAATTTACATATTTTTCAGCTGTACGCTATAACGAATACATCAGATTGGTATCACAGTAAATTTAATGTTCAGTTCCAGAATTTTCCAAAAAAAACACATACAATCTGAACTGCATGGCAGGAGTTCAAGAGAACCCAAAGTAACTTGTAAGTACATTTATGCTTTAAGAGACGTATTTGTACAATTCGCGCAGGCGCATTAAAGATCTATAAGAGGTAGATTTTATGTTCTTGGCAGATTGACACTCAAAGATACACAACTTGGACAACTCAAGATAAACTTACTGTGGACTATCCTATCCCCTACGGTCCTATTTATTCTAGTCTGTCCGACAAGAACATGTGCATATACCACACGGGACACAGCGACAATGCACTCGTGTGTTTAATTCTCTTCAGAGTATATTGTTAACAGCGGAAGACGAAAAGTACCGCTGCGTGATCAGAAGTAAAAAGGGCCGATAAAGAGGCCATGGTTTGCGGACTGCCGCGTGTTCTCTGTTTGATAATTATGGTTCCAGTTCTCCATAAGGGAATCAAAACTAACTCTGCAGTTAATTTCATGTTGTTGCACAGTGTCATTCTACTAATACTATAGCAAGATCTTCCAGTGTGTGTGTTTTGAAAATTTCATTTGCATTTTTGTAATTAGTGTTAGTAGTTAATAAAAGCTCCTTTCGCCTCTGCAATGGATGCCTTCTACAGAAATTATATTTTTTCTCATTCTCTTGATAGAAAGAGTAAGATAAATGTTAAAGATTGTTGTTAAAAATTACCTTAGATCATCAAAGACCAAAGACAGAAGGCATATGTTACGTAAATAGTTAAAGATTCGACACAAAATTCTTCCAGTTGAATATATCAAATCTACCCGTCCTATTTTGGACAAGATATGCAAATACAAACATCATAGAGGCCGCACATTTTCTCGAAATCTAGTAAACATTACAAGTGCATATGGATCCTTGTGTTCAGCCCAAAAACTGATGCAATGACCTGCGATTAAATGAATGAAAACCCCGATGAAAACACGTCCACCGAGTTGTTTTCTGCGAAAACCAAATTAAAAGAGAGACCAGTGTTTTTGAAGAAGGGTATCGTCAAGAACAAGACTTTCCTGGACCAAGTTGAGTCCATTTCAATCTTATGCTCAAGATTGTATTGTTAGCAAAGTTCAAGCACAGAAAACAGAAAATTGACTATAACATTGTACTTTTCCTTCAATATATGTTTTCTTCGTATTTTAATTGCGTATTTTAATTTTAAGTAGTCGAAGTATCTATAAAACTCAGCATAAAATTTCAGTAAGTTCCTACAAGCTATAGTTAAACAGACTAATTTCTAAAAAAGTATTTTTTCGGCGTCAGTGAGAAGGACCAATGTTTAATTCATAAACAAAAAGTCTTGACATAGTGTTTTCGACGACAAGAGTTTGGATTGTAATCGTCAATGAAACATCTACTTGACCCGCATAAACTTTAATAGTTCTCCAATGTTAATCAAAAACGAGAATATTCTGCAACACAAAATATAAACTAAAAGTCCGCTAACAGTCTAGGAATATAGTTGGTATACTAATAAATTTGTCATACTCGGAACATGATTTTGAGATGTATAAGAATTGGAAATTTTAAATTCTACCAACCATTTCAAAAATATATTTAATGTGAATAATAATCTTGTTGTATAATCTGTGAGGCTGTTTCTTAATAGAAACTTTCACATCGGAGTGATAACATTACTGTTTTATGTATATTCCCGGGAATTTTCACCAGGTTTAAAGATTTACCAGTCATAGATGAAGGATGAGGGTCGCATGGGGACTTGTGTATAGATACTAGGAATGTTAATATGGTCATTCCCTGAGTTTTTGTCTGATACTTCTTATTCTTTGGATTTGTTTGTCAAAAGTTCTAATTATTTTATTGAGTTTGTGTTTATCAGTGTTGATAATATTCCAGTGGCGGCTAGGTACTAAAATATTTTTGGTACAAGGTCTGTCCTTTCATTCCGACCAGAAACTTTCACCAAGCTAAAAACAACCTGACTGTCAACACCGACTGTCAAAACTAACTGTCAAAACATCCAACGTTTTTGTGTTCCGACACGCGGACCTACTATTTTTTCCCTATTGATGTTGTTTATTCTTGCCCTAATTTTGTTGTAATTGGAACTCGGGGGAGCAGGAAGGGGAGAGGTTGTTATTCCCGAATAGATGTTCCCTGCATTTGTACTGTTGCTGTATCGTTCTGGTAATGCGCTTTTGCATTTAGGGTGGGGGAGGGATATTTGCTGAAGTTAAAGGGAAAAGCAGTATTAAAATAACCAACCTTTTATGACATACCTAGCCAGTTAACTACCTACTACACAACTCAGTTCTTGAACCCAGTTCTGGAATCGGCTGCCCCGTGCGGGCATTTTTTCCCCGCCAAACTCGCATAATCAGCGCGCTTTGGCCATGCGGGACGGAAAAATTGAGCGGCTGCAATTCATGAGAAGCGACAGTCTATCCAGAACCAGTTATACTTCTGATAGTTGATGCGTTCCATTTTATAAAAACAAAATATTACCGGGTTCATATTGTACACAATGTAGTTTTTTACGTCTGTATTTCTAAAATGGGTTTAATTATTGCAGCAAGTGTGCGTTACTGATGGTGGATAATTGGATACGAAGAGCCTTCTGGAAGTTATGTATGAGAAATATCATGTTGAAGTGAAAAGCACAAATGGTCATCTTGATTGGTTAAATGAGTTCTTCTTTAAAAAAAAACAAAGCATGACGTCCACTAAGAAAAGAAACACATTTTTATCATGTTTATAATCTGAAAAGACGGGAATAATTTTTAAATGTTTGTAGGGAAGCGTGGGACAGATGTAATTGAAAACCAGTTAATTGATAAACCCTAATTTAGAATGAAAAACACTCCGACTATATAACGTGAGTATCAGTTATTTCCGGAACAAATAACTAACTTCGATTAATTTGTGCAGAAACGAAACTCGAGAAATGCGCCAACTGATTCCCAACGGATACCCCGGATGCTTTTAATTACCAGTTTTCAATATGGTTCTCACAAGGGCCGAGAAAGCTCCAGCTCTTTTTATAACCGGTCAGTCTGGTTTTACCGCCATATGAACTCAACCAATCGCAGACGTTCCTATTAGCTTGAAGCTCACTGATTGGTCAAACAGCCGAAAGACCCCTCCTCTTATCGTGAGTAATTTCATTTCTAGGTAAAACATCTGCAGTGAAAATGATTCTTCTATTTGTTTAGCTTTTCCAGCCGCTACAGCAAATGATTGACGAACGAAATTAAAATTTCAGACACAAAGGGTAAACCTAAAATCAATATAGTTAAACTGTTGGGAAATGTAAGTCACAATAATACATCTCAAACTAACATACAACAGAATAGCTACTTCGTATTGTAAATAGAGTTGTGCTATGAGAAACGTTTTTCTTGGAGCATAGTCAAATCAAGTTGGTTCCATTTATTTGCCGATTTGATATTAGAATTAATAAAATATATACATGATACTTTCATATTTATTTTACACGTGCAATATTTTCTTAAGAAGCAATGGTAAAATGCTTATTCAGACAGCTTTGAATACATTAGCAAAGAAAAAACCTTTATAAAGAGCCGACAAAGTTGTCGTTCTTTATCCGAATACACCTGTCATTTGGTAATAACAAAAATATAACAATGAAGTTTTACTTCGGTCATCAATTGTTGCCTTTGCCAATAAAAAGTTTTAGTTTCATTATTGTCTTGTTTGAGTATTTTTCGTACTGCCAAGCATTTTTCGTGAATCTCAGTAAATATATTTGGAAACACTATGCAGTAAATGCAGAAGTAGCTTACATATAGCTTACGTATATTGATAAGAAGTAGTTCAAACCAAGTGCATGAATGCTAAACAGTGTAAAGTAAACAAACTGTAGACAAAGGCAAGGCATTTACACAGACAAATTGATTAATTCCTGAACAGTCCGCAGAAAATTTTGAGAAAAACATGTTCTTCGAACTGGTTACAATTACGTGGGATAATTCTTCGCAATGTTTCGTATGCTACTCAACAGAAGTTCTACAGCGAAGGGTTCGCGTTACGTTACGTTACTCGCCATGCTTTCGTGATGGTAAGAATATCGCTTAACTGAACCTGTTTTGTGCGCATTTGCTATATGCATTAGTTAAGTTATAGGGAATTATGTGATATATATTATTCTGTTTTTATTTACCGACCAATTCTGCCAAGAATACAGATTAGTGTACTATAGTTATCAAACGGAAAAAGAAAAGGATCCGAGCTAGCATTCATCGGTTGTCGCTTTGCATATCGCGTGTTGTAGCTTTAATATTGTGCTAAGCAACACTAAACAATTTATAAGGAAGTGCTACACTGCATGAACGGTACACTAACAGCGGTGTTATACGATGGTTATTGACCATCTTCAGACGCGTCCCAAGCCTGTTAGGAATATTGGATTCAAATCGAAAATATCGAACATTAAACAAATCGGTCCAATTTATACTAGAAAGGAATCATCCGCTGTGAAGAGGGATTATCTGCATGGCCGCACGGCTGTTCTTGTTCAAAAAGTTAATATTTTCTTTGGCCTTTTTTACACTATTCCAAACAGGTTTTGTACTGACACGCATAGCGGAAAGGCAGCCCGCTCACACACACTACAACATTTACACAACTGATGTAACGTCTTATAAAGGTAGTTGTTACGGGTTCAAAAGTGGATTGGTAATTTATGCTAATATATGCATATAGATACACAAACATAAGCATACATTTACATACATTTGCTTACATCTTTGGGGTCAATATTTTCCAATTTTAATTTTACACTCGATCTTTCAACACATTTTTGAATAACATAAAATCTCCGAGTTACTTGATTTCCTATTATTGTTTTGAGAATTTCAGTCGTTTAGTACTCCGCAATAATTGACAGCTGTCAAACTATGTCAATAACAAATGGAGCCAATTGCAACTTGTTAAATGAATCAGGTGAACTCACCAAACAAATTTCTGATCTGAAGCTTGGAATATGAACATTTGAAAACATATATATACTTCTTTACTCCAGTTTCTTTAATGGGAAATCTAATTCTGAAACAACACCCGTATGTACTACATTAAGGCAACTGTCGCCTTCTGACCATGCATTCTCTGTAAATCTTGTAAATTTCAAACGCTCATTCTTCTTTTTTTTTTTTTAATTTAAACATATTTGGTGGAGCGTTGCTCGAGAGCAAAAGTGCTCATCTAAGGAGCTTATGCTTGAATGAGAATGAGCTTACGCTCATTCTTCAAAAGGTATACTCACCATATCGCCCTCACAGTTTAGGTGATTACTTGCTGTGATCTACTTTTCAATCTTTGGATTTCGATCGTTTGAAGTATGAAGTCAGACCTATGCAAATTAAGCAAAACGTAATCAATGATGTCATGTGAAACCTTCAAGGTCTACATGACAATGACGTCATGTGAAACCACCCTATACACTCTATGATGTATAATAATTGCCTGCAAGTCTCTACCAAAATCTAAAAATATTTGACAACTAATGTAACAGAACATAATATAATTAGAGGTTAAAGCACTCTTGCTTGTGCTTTGTCGGCGAATACATGAACGAGTTCAATGTAGAGTGAACGGAGAATTTCGAATACTACACGAAGCTGCACTAGGCTCTAGCCGAGTGCAGTATGAAGAGACGTTTGGGTTCATTATACATTGAATGACTACATTTATTCGCCGACAATACACAAGCAAGAGTGCTTTAACAACAAGACACAAGACACGCGTCTAATTGAACTCGGAAAAAGCGAATTGCATTCATGAAATGCTGCGAGGTACTGAGCTCGAGTAGCTCGGGTGAACCGAGGGAAATAAACCGTTTGTCTGTTACAACTAATTCCATGTGATTAAAAGTATAACGCACGCCTTTTCAGATAGGTTTCGCCGTCGGCACGAGATACACTATATGACCACGTTGAAAAAAATAGACCAATCAGAATCGAAAGATTTGTACAGTGTACGAAACTTGAATATTATGTTTCTTTCCTATACATCTTTATGATTGGAACTTTAAAAACTTTAATTCAAACGTCAAGCACCAAAACGTTCTAACTACGCATTTAACTGTATCTGGGTAGAGATAAATGTTTTTGGCCGCGACTAACTTCTAATGCCAGTATTCAACAACGCGATAAACGTAGCTACGTTTATTTTTGGAATTAAGCTTTTTCAGAATAATTGAATGGTTCATTCAATTATTCATTAAATACATGCAAAGTACTTTGCATTACTGTTGCCTAATTTCTGAACTTGTACATGAATCTATTGGCGTACTAAATAGATAGATAGTTACTTACGTAACTCTATTTTCTCTTTTCATTTTAGAATATAAACCTAATTCAGTTAGTTTGTTTTAAGATGTCTTGTTCACTTTGTTTTTCCTTACCCGCCAGCAAGTAATTGTACAACCACCATATTAGTGTAAGAAATAGTAGTAGTAGCAGTAGTAGTAGTAGCAGCAGCAGCAGTAGTAGTAGTAGTAGTAGTAGTAGTAGTAGTAGTAGTAGCAGCAGTAGTTGTATAGTTGTGTTCAGTGAGCAGCAGTTTAACTGCCTTTGTTTTCCGATGGTAATAAACCTAACAGTCCGTGTGATCTACTTTAAACTGAGAAACTTCTATCTATTTATAGACAATTAGCTGGAACGTAGCACTCGATAATGTTTCACGATGTATTCATTCATTTCTTTACATAATTTCGTTTAGCTTCATCAACTCATCCTTTGCGGTGCCTTTTACAATTTGTAACCGGAAATCTGTACCGACAGTCCTAGTGCTTGGCGATCGCACTTTGGTTTATTATTTATTTATTACAAGAAATGACGTGCAATATTATTCATTATCAATTATTAACTGATCATTCTCTCATTGGTCCTGGCAATATATGTTTGGTGAACACTAATGAATTGGTGTGAATGTAAAAAAGGTAATATAAAAACGACAGCCAACTAAAATGATCAACATATTCTAGAAATTATTTAACACGCTACAGAGTACCTCCCTTCATCTTGTGTTAATTCTTCTGCTAACTTCATCCTAAACATTTTACGAAATTGCCGGAGAAAAAACTATTTTAGATCAGTTTTCAATGAAAATATACAAAGATATTTCCATGGACTCAAAACCTCTTTTTAGCTGATCACATTCAGTTTTACAATAACCAGCACTTCAGTTAGTGATTATCATAGTTAATAAAAACAATTAATTAAGAAAAGCACACACTCGCTTGACTCGCTTCCCAGCCGAAGTCATGATCAATGCGTCAATGCGTCAATACGGTACACTGGCTTTAAGTTGACTTATTACCATAAACAAATCTTTTTTCAGAAATTGTACTGAATGGAAATCAATCCTGCGGCAAGTGTTCGAACTCGCCACAGTTCAGTGTCGTTAGTCAGGTCGATATTCGATTGTTAATCCTATAAGGATAAGGTATATGACGCGTGACAATGCTTTGTAAAACAGCTAGTCTCCACGGAGTCCATCTAATAACACTAAGGCAAGTAAGAAAATATTTCCTTTCTGTGATAGTCTCCATATGGTACATATTTAGTGATGTCATGCAGCCAATGGGAAAGTCGGGGTTAAAATCATTGTTTGTTCTTAGTTGAAGATGTGTGTGTGCAATGACGATTATAGCATTCTTGTTGATGAGTGTGCTCGACTGAGATATTATTTCCTCTTGCTTATACTATATTACAGATATAATTATCTCACAGACTTGAGGATGTTCGTCGTTCCGGCGTAGGGCTCTTTCTGTTAAAAGAAAACGAAAGGCGCCTATATTGTGTATTATCCTCTTCTAAACAGAAACTAGGAGTCGAGTGTCAACTCATCTCAATTCTGTATACGTAACTCGAAAGTAAACTAAAGCATCCGATCGACAGTCCGACTGTTGCTCTGAATACATAGCTCGCTCAGTCAAGTCATTCGGAATTCAGTTAATCGAGAGTGTTGACACTGTCAGACCGTCGTTGCAATCAGTTTCTTACAATAAAAGTGCTTTATCAATAGAGTACTTTTGTCAAATGAGTCAAACAGAACAGTAACAAAATTAGTTAAAAATCTAACGCTTGGATATGATTCTTGGCTAAATCGGCCAAATCGTAACTTAAGAACAAAACATTTTTTTTTTGACAATTTCTACACCTTTTTCCGATCCAAATTTCTTGTCAAATCAAATCTAATTTCTTCACATACAGAGTGAAATATCAACAAAATACAAATGCAATGCAACAAACCGCAGCTTCATTCTTATGGAACTCCAATACATAACTGAACTATTGTATTTCTCCATACTCATATACACATGACCTGTGTTGCAAGCTGCTGAACCTTAACAGAGACTAGTTTATCAAATTGGCAAAATCGAAAATACATCAGTAAAAACAGCCCCTTTAAGCTGGCATATATATCAACTACATGTTATCATATTTCCATAAATATAACAAGAGATTCCTACATTGTAGATTTGGAATATGTTGGAATAGGAAGACGACATTACCAAAAAGTAATGAAAGTAAACTCTAGAATGGGAAGTCATATTAAACGGGCCAAAAATCGTAAATATCATTGACGGGCCATCTTGATTTCTGGACTCAAACTTGATAATTTGTAATCCACTTCTATCAGTGCCGTCCTGCTCATTAGTTAACTTGTTCTGGTTTGCGTTTTAGAATATTTTTCATCAAATTGATTTTTTTTTTATTTGATAAGATTAGGTCATATTGGATTATTTCACACAAACTGATGAGGTGATGCGATATTACAGTATAATGACCTGGAAGCTTCTTCCGCGATAAGATAACATATATAGTGAGAATTACGATAACTTGGTTAGTGGTCAAATTTTTCTTTGGCTTTAAAATTTTACTAAGGAGATTTGGTTATGGCCTGAGGACTGTTTTAACAGATGTCGGTAACACTCATATCAAAATGTATATAATTTTATTCAAGCTGCGTATCTTGAGAGTACTGTTTGTTCTTGTTTGTAATAACAATTTTTAAGTCCTAAAAATATTTATTACTATCAGATTTTTATGAGTTAAAACGACTTGCGGTACTTTGAAGTAGTTTAGAGTGATAAGATCACGCGATTATCTGATTTACAAACATTTTTTAAAAATAAATAACTTCTACTGTATCTTATCACGAAGATTATCTGCAATTACTTAGGAAATTTATTCAATCCGCTTTCTTAATTTAAAAACTGAAGTTACCTTAGTCAGATAAAAGTATATTTCAGTTCATTACACAACTGAGTCGGTAGAGTCCAAGTAACCGCAAGAGAGGGACTGGAATGAGTACAAGCTATAGGTTGGTTATTTGTATAGTAGGAAGTAAAGTAGCAAAGACAGTTAAAGGATTTTGAGGTTTGGAACATCTATCCTAAATGTAGTTGTATAATAAATATCTTATTGAACAGTACAATGTGTAGTATGGCTGGATATTTGTATTTTGACTCGCCCCTGCGGCTACGATCTAATCAAAATACTGCAGGACTCGTAAAAATATCTAACCATACTATACACTGTACTGTTCAGCAAGATATTTATTATTATTTATATATACACTAATATATTTCATATATTCCATGAATTTCAATACGTTTTATGCATAGAATTCAGCCCCTCGCCGCTTAGTTCACCCCCAGGCAACGTCCGCAACTGTTTGTACGTGAGGCGAAAAACAAAGAAGGGGCATGGCGCCAGAGAAAAATACGCCCTCGGCCTTCCTGTCAGAACGACTGTTTTACCAATCTCGTTCCCAGAGCCCACGTTCTTTTAAGCCTGCGGCGAGGAACGAAGGGCTCTGGAATAAAGCACGAGCC
>JANVCJ010080231.1:0-11379 GCA_026413505.1 Epizoanthus ramosus | reverse complement strand
CATTTCACCTCACTTTAACTTTATATATATATATATCTGTCTACACAAAAGGTTGAAATAAATAAATATATATGTTGTTCTTCTTGTTGTTGTAGCGTTCACTTGATGTCGCTATATAGCATACTGTTCATTTCTGGTATATTTAATAGACTGCGAGAGGTTTTTCAGTTATTATTCGCGACCACTGTCGAAGAATGAAAACGTTTGGTGTGTTTTTGGTTGTATAAACATTTACACTAGTCTTTCAAGGCCAAAGACAGTTCGTATGTGTACGCTAGAAATGGTTCTAATCATATCAACTTAAGACCAACAAACAACAAAATAATTTACAGAGAACGCAGCTAACAAATGATTAACGAGGCTTCACTGGTCTGAGCCCTGCAAATGCTGTACACAGATACTTTATTGTATTAATACAGATTTGTGGTATATTTCGAGTGAAGAATATAGTTGATATTATATCACTCTCTATTAAATATCTGATTTGTGGTTATTGACAATATTTACAGTATGCTGTATTTTGTAATTTACATCAAAGGATGCAGCGATCTGCAGTTGGCTTTAAAGTGATTCTGATATTCAGCTCAACAGAACATAATCAGGTCTGCCACAGGATTCAAAAGTGTTCTTCTGATCAAAAGAACTTGCCACTCAAATGCAATGTTTTGCTTGGCATACACTTGTAACCCAGTTAGCAGTTTCACTCCACTGAACCCACTCATAGGTCAGTTAATACTAGTCCAGCTCAAGGTCACTGTCACTGTCACTGTCGTTGCTGATATGCTGATGGTCTTCCTGCTTGGTGCATGCTGGTCCCAGCCCTGACAGAATACCACTCCTGCAATGATCACAACTGCAATTACTTCATGGCAGCAAAGCTATCATGTTTCAACACTCAACTGAACACCTCTTCACAATACCCTGACAAGTACAACTAGTCAACTAACCGATACTGGCAATATGCAGTCACATAATTTACAGTAGTGTAACACCAAGTTGAATTCTAAACAAATTCTAAACAATTCTAGCCACTGACCTTTTGGTGTTACGCTAACAACAGTGTTAGGTTCTAATGCATCAAAGTAATCCGAATATGACCACCACCGCATGATGTTGAGGTTAATCAGTCATCTATTACACAGGCAAGCTTGATGATGCCTAAACTCACTTGCTTTTCATTTTGTGGTTGTTGTCATTACAACATCTGTGCAAAGGTAAAGGAAAAACACCAAAATTTGGCAGGAAAACAAAGTCTCCAAACCTTGACTGACTATTAATTAACCTTGATTTCTTGTAACTTTGACTGGGCTCTCTGAGATGGCGGCCATATTCGGATTTAGTGTATGTGACCTCAGCCATTAACGAGTAACATCAGCTTATCTTCTACACAAAATTATTAATAACAATACAATACGTAATTAGAACAAAATGAACTAAAAGAAATATAGCAGATCAGTGATTTAGAGCCGATAATGCTCATCTAATAAAGACAAATACATCGTTGTACTTCTCTTTAACTGTGTGCATGTTTATTACAATGCACTGGGTAGCCCAAGTTTGATTAACCAATCAGAATGCATGAAAAGCACTATTTGATAGTTGGCAAATACTAATAACAATTTCATGATGAAGTTCAACTTCATTGGGGTAGAAATATTGTTATCAACTAAGGAAACATAATGATAATTTGATGACTGCTTGCCAGCTATCCAGTCTAAATGTATTACTTACTCAGACAGGAAACTCTCCACATCGGATGGATAAAAGTCCTCTCCAAAAATGTCTTCTAATCTAACAAAGTTTCCAATAAGGTGGCCATCTCTATACACAAGTAGCGCGGGTAACCCTTTCTCTCTCTGATGGAACAAACAGATTTCTTCAGACACATATACAGGAAACACTAGTTCATACATTTTGGTCTATCTAAAATTATATATAATAATTCACACTACTGTCAATAATTTACAAGTGTGTAATTGTATGGAAAAAGGTGGTTTCTTGCAGTGCAACTTAGAGAGAAACTGGGGTCATGCACTTGCAAAATATCTTCAATGCAGTAGAGTTAATGTTGTTTTTTGAACAAACATGCACAATTGCACTTGTGAAACAGATAGTGATGGTCAGCAACCAAAGCCTTTGATTTCGAAGACCTGTGACCTTTGTTGTTTTTGTTTTATTTCCAGTGTTTGTGTTCACAGGCTTCATATTTGGTAAGGGAAGGGAACAAATGCAAAAACTGGTCATTTTTCAAGATTTATTCATTGAAAACATGCTTAAAGTTTGTTCAAACACACATATTGCATTATAGAGCCAAGAATTAACCCCTGACGATGCACCTCAGATCTCCCCTAAGCTGGATTTCCAGTGTGCCATTCATGGGAGGAGTGTGGAATTTTTCTGGAAATATAACCCATTGTAGCATTTTATAAAATAGCAGTTTTAATGTAAAACTGATAGGGCCACTGGCCCCTACTCAATAAAAGGGTATTGTATTGTATATCATTCTATTCAAAGAGAATCTCAAGCAAAATTTAAACAATTTATCACTAAAGTGTGGTTGTTACTTACAAAGTGCTTGCTGATTCCTGTATCCGAGGCCACAACCTTGCAGAATTTTGTCTGATATCAATTGAAATATCAATTAAATAATGTACATAGGGATTGGTTTAAAATATGTGTATTGTCAATACCCAGCATAGAAATGATTTGGCTTGACTGTCCAAAGATTGATGCAAATGCAATGACAATGCGATGATAGGAAAAGCTAGCGATTGGCTAAATCTGTTGTTGCCTCAATTACAAAAGTACAGACAACCAATCATACAGTTGCAGGACAGCCGTAAACCAATCACAGAATGATGAAACTCATTGCACTGTCATGTCATTAGCATTGACAAATTGCGTACTCAACATGTGTCAAAATTCTTGCAAATTTTATTGGTCAAAAAGATGCTTTAACAATGCAATGGCAATTAACTTTGGACAGTCAAGCAAAATCGTCTCTAAACTAGCTGGTAGCAATTGCAAAATTGTAAACACAGGACTAGTCAAGTGACAGTTTAATGATGAATGAATTACGGTATATATATATGTTCACATTCTGTGGGCTAAGTAAGGTTTATGATCTTTGTAAGCATGACTGGGATTTACAATGTCTAAAAAATTGATTTTAATAAATATTACTAACAATGCCAGTTTAACAGTTAACTGAAAAGGATGTGCTTCAAAAAGATGAAAAAAGTGGTACATCTTGATTTAACATATTTGTGTTTTTACAATAGAAAATCAATGATTGTAAACATTTCACAATGTGGTTTACATGCATAAGATTCACAGTTTACTTACACAAAAACTAAGACATTTTTAAAATGAAGACTCTCCACATTTTGCGGCACTTAAATCACAGGGAAGTTACTTACTGTTGGGTACCGTTGAGCAAGACTCTGTAGGCAAGCATTCATTGTACGACAACTCTGAAGATTCTATTCAATAAACAGATACCAACTGAATGAGATACAATGTACATATTAAATTATATTATACATGTATACCAATTTGTATGAAACTCATAAAATCATCACAGCTCAGTTTCAACACATGAACCTCTGTGGAACTACGCAGTACTCCAAGTACTAATAATTGATCACTCCAGGTGATCATTACACTCAAGAATGCATACAAAAATTAGCCTGTAGGTCAGGCGGTTCATGGGTTCGTTAGCTGCGGGATTGGCACAGGGAAAAATTGAAAGAAAAGAACCGCCTGTCGTCTCCCTATTGTTCTAGCCATATACTGTCCACTGATGTCACCAGACAATGTTTTAACATTAAAATGAAAATTTGACCAATCAAATCCTCCGACGAAAGTAAACACAACGGTTGTGGTTTTTGCTAGCTAACTATAGTTGGGATCCACTGCAAAACAACAGCCTTGAGTAAATTTTCAAAATTACACTCCCACTTCAGAGTATTTGCTTTGCTTTTTGTTTTTTTAAACATTATTCCAACAATTGAATGCACTGGCAGGAAATCTAAAGAGGCTACATGTAAATTTGAAGCGAAATGATTGGACTGATCAACTAAAAGTTGATATGTTATGTTTTTTGTCGTGAGGGTGAAAGATCTCAGCTGATGTTTCGAGCGCTAGCCCTTCGTCAGAGCAAAAGAGGAAAAACATAACATATCAACTCGCCGACGTAGAAAACCTAGTTTTTTTAAAAACTAGTCTACCAGAGTTTACATTTGAAGCGGTCTGGCGGCAAAATTATGTGATTGAATTTAAACAATCGGCTCGGGCTGCATTTTGTCAGGAAATTAACTCACAGCAAATTAAAATGAATTGTTCTTGTTTTGATCCTTCTTCGATATTAATTTATATTTTATGCTGTAATATTTCCCAGTTTAATCAACTTTAACCGTCGCTGCAGAAAAACTCACTCGATCGTTCAAATCGGTTGTTTGTACTACTTCAAACTGCAGCTGTATAATTGTACACGAACAGATACAAAATTTTAAACAATTTCTACCTTCTTGGTGAACTTCAAACAAATCACAAGTTCCTCAAACAATTAAATATATACATCGTAACTGAAGCTAAAATCATAAAAATTAATAAAACTGTCCATCTGTAATTGCCTTAAAATTAAAATTTAAAGTAGACTGTCAGCACTGACAACTTGAAGCTTTCGTCAATTCTTGTTTACCAGCTTGAAGACTTTCTCAAAGAGCTGGTACATAAAGCTCTTCCCAAATTCTGTAGATAGCAAAGCAGCAAGAACATCCCTCTTGTCTAGCAAAGCTTGAATACATTCTCTCTGTTTAACTAATTTTAAATCAGATATCTTAGGAAAAAGGACTCCAAAGCAGTTTTTCTCAGGAGCAATCAGGGGAGTAAATTTATTTCCAACAGATTGCATTTCCTGACCATGTGGTGCAAAAGGACCAAACACAGTGTGCATTCATCTGGTGAATGCTCGATATGGCTAGAACAATTGGGAGACGACAGACAGTTCTTTTTTTACCATTTTCTCTGGCGCGAATCCCACAGCGAACGAACCCGTGAACTGCTTGTCCTACAGGCTAACAAAAATAAACAATTCCAGGGACCTATGTAAGGTTATCCGCTGCTTACCAAAATACAGCAGAAAAGTACAAATTAGACTTGTTGAGATAATCTCAACCTGGTTACAAATATATGGCTGGAAAAATTTAAAGTTATGACTTTAAAAGTTAAATCATCAACAGGTTGATGGTAGTCAAGTAGACCAAAAACATTTGTTTTTAACCTTATAACTTTAAATTTTTCTAGCCATATATATATATATAAGTATTTGTAATTACAATACAAACAAACTAAGGTAAGTTGGGAAAGATTGTCATATAAATAACGATAGTTATTATAATTTAAAATAGTACTATTTACAAACCTCATCATATAAATGCACAATAACAACGACGTTAGGTTTCTCCTCGTCAATTGCCTCTAAAAACTCATCTCCAGTTACTGTAATCAGCTTTCCAAACTGTGGTCTGTAAGAAGTGCAGGTGAACAGTGTATCACTAATCAGGTTAATCATAATAAATTCTCATTTAATATATAATTAATAATTAATGAATTATTAATTACAAGCACTTAGGCCCCAATTGTACTAGAGACATTCAAACATTTAAAATGTCGCAGACAAATACATTGTTTTTTTACTTCTCCTAGTGCGATTGTCTTCTTGGAAATTTGTATAAAATTGCCAAAACCGGAGAAACATCCAAAATTCCAATTGTCTAACTTGTCCTGCCTCAAAAGTAAGTAAAGTTCTGCCTTCAATCTAGGATTGACAAGGGCAAACATCATTTTTGAAAATTAAATAATTGTCTAGACAAGATGTTTTCAACAATCTTGTCTGAGGCACTTCAAATGTTTGTCTCCAGTGTAATTGGACACTTACACTTGTAGGTAGGTAGGTACATTGTAGATAGAGTCAAGGGAGTAACTTTATTTAAACAGGGTAGCCCATTCAGCAACCAGGCTGGTATCCATTGGAGTCCTTGTAGTATAACATGTATTGGTATCTCCCAGAAAAGGTCCAATCACTAACTTGTAACCTAACACTAACCTGTTAACTGATAACCTTCTTTCCTGCTCCTCCTTCATCTGCAGCAATCTCTTCAGATGATACTGCTGCAAGAATGCATCCTCCTCCTCCTCTAGTTCTTTCATTAACTGCTTTTCTTTATCTTCATCTAACTACAGGAAGCAGAAATTTTAAAAACGTGATTTTAGCTTTCCAGAGGTGGTTAGGGTTATGGTTAGATATTTTGGAAACCCAAAGAGGAGAGGGGGGGAGGGGGAGCAAAAAGGGGTGTCTGTGCTCCAAAATCAGTTTTTTCAGTGTTTTTCTTATAATAATAATAATAATAAGACTTTATTTATTGAGGGTAACACGTAACAGCTAAAAACTGACAAACTTGTGGCCCTCACGAACTTGTGACCCTCACAAAATACCTGCAAAGTTGCCAACAAAAGGGGGAGGCATGTCAGGGCCCAGTCATTGGGGTTTGCAGTGTTGCAGTGTTGCTCAGCTTGTGCGCGGTATTTCAGTGAATAATTATAATCCCACATTGCAGTATTGCGGTGATCTCAAACACTACAGTGTACGATGTTTATAATTTTGAAGCTACAGTATTCGGTGAAATGAAATTATTTGCAGACCTTTGTGGTGTTATTGTTTCCTGTTTGGGTCTTTGTGATTTTTTAAATTTTTGGTGTTGCAGTATTCAGAGACCCCCAATGTCCCTGGTAAGGTCACTACTGTTCCACCGCAAAATAGAAGAGTTCTGGCAGTAACGCTCACTGCACAAGCAAAAGTTGAATTTAATTATTTTAGTTGACACTAAGTAAACACAAAGAATTATTATTGTTCAATAATTTCACCAAAATGTTGTTTCTGTGGTAATATAACATTACAGTAAATATAACACAGTTTGTGATCAACAATGGTTTGACCAAATCATGCATTTCTCTGCAGCATCTCTGAAAGATTTCCAACATTCAGATTCTATTTATCATGTATACATTATATTATATATTGTAGTTTTAGATTTTGAACAGTATGTCCTTGTATACTTTAAAATAATTTAGGTCAGATTTTTACTATGGCTTGACAAAGATCATTGCTACAGACTGTAATTATGTGGGCACAGTTGCTAAGTTAAGATGACAGTCATTAAGACCTTTGCCTTCCAACCAGAAGGTTGTTTAGTTTAGTTTCTTCATCACAGAACTTTATGTAACTTATTTTCATGTCAAATGGCTAACCTTGGAGATGTTAGAGCCCAGAGAGAGTTACAATGCCATGCTCTGGGGGTCAAATGCCCTACGTAGGCTGTATCACTTGACACTTGACACTTTTATTGTAATTCATTATTTATTGTTGAACATTATTTCAGATACTTTCTTTTTTTTTCATTATTGTACCACTGATTTTGCACATCTCTTTTATTTTGCCGACCCCATTGCCTGGATTAGCCTTGCTAATTGGCAATTAACATGATTAAAGATAAAGATTAAAGATCAGGTGGATGTTCCATGTGTGCTATTCAACCTTGGTGCATTTCACGTCATACATGTAGGTTATTTTCTTTTCTGTGATTCATGCAAAATAGTTTTTGTGAACTTGCAACAAGACTCCCCCTCCCTTTCTACCAGCAAATAACCAATTTGAAAGCCCTGGGGTACCCCCAGGAACATTTGATCACTTCTAGAATATTACTCTGGGATCAGGGGCATTTGAACAACATTTTTGATGTGATGGAAGGGATTTTGAACACCCCTAACTACAAAAGTTCAAATATCTGAATCAAATTTTATCATTTTTAATTTAATCAACTTTCTTCAACTGCCAATATATTTGTCATAGATTATGTCAGTTCGGGGCTTTGTTGGAGCTGGCAGCTGCAAAGTCAATGACAAAATTAATAGCACCTTTCATCATGTGATTATTGATTGGATACAGTTTCCATGGTAACAGTTGATTCTATCTATAACAAAATACCATCAACTGTTCTAATGATTTCTAGCCTGCATATATAGCTCTGTGTTCTACATAGTATATATATAAACATGCCAAGCGGCAAAGTTGCAAAGTTGTTTCCCCACTCCTCTCAGAAAATTAATAACTTGCCGCTGGCTTCACTTTGCCAACTCATTCTCGTGGCTTTGCATATTTATGTATGCCATCTAGAACACTGAGCTATGGAGGCTAATTGATTTCTGATGATATCATTTCATCTACTGTGCACCTGGTATAATTATGACTTTCACACAACTTACACTACTTTGGCATGACAATGAAAACTTTTTTGCTAATTCTTTGAGTTGCTTGTCCTGCTCTTGTTTCTGTTCTGTCTCGAGCTGCTTGTAACGACGAAAATCCTCTATAACACCTTTTGGTCCTGTCTGGGTCACAAGATAAAAATAAAACAACCCATCACTGGTCATACATGACTAGTGCGTACTGCACTCATACCCATTGGAAATTCTATAACCATTACCGATTACGATTATTCCGGAATCAAACGAGCATGGGAGTTGATGAGAGTTGATGAGAGTTCGCTAAACTATTATCATGAAATGGTCAAACGAGCAAATCTCTCCTTAACTCTCGCCAAACGTCTAACATGTTCAAACTCGCATCAACTCTCATGCTAGCTAGGTTGATTCCGGTTTTAAACAGACACACTCCTTGTTTGATGCTCAAGATATTTACAAGTGTCAAAATCTCGCTTATCGGCTGATCACCTGATGTGTGGTGAGTCGCAAATCAGGAAAAAAATATAGGGAGAATAGACAAGGGAATGACGAATAGGTTTCCGTCTGTGGACAGTGACCACTACAGAACAAACATAATAACAAAATGCATTACCTTACCTTAGCTTGAAATGAACCTCCCATATGCATCTCATCAAGATCCAAACGCTTCGATATTTTCTGGGATGACAAACTGTATGTGCTTTGCAAAAGCTTTCTTCTTATCTGAAAGCTATACAGGGAAATATTCCTTTATGTACAATATTGGACAGGGTGCTGTCACAATCCTAGCCAAATTTCACTTTCCGGCTACTAATTCTTCCCGTATTACCGAAAATGAACAATATCGAATTCAGTAATATTCTGTAAAAATCCTTGGTCTAAGAGGAAAGTCAATGACATCAGTTTCTGTTCATTGGAATATATATATTTATTTTAGATATATATTTAATATGATTTTCCTTTCCTATTTATTTCACGAAATTTGCTTATACAAGATTTCTGGAACAACAGCTCTTTATATGTGCATTTCCAGGTAAACTATATCAGTCTTGCTTGAAATTAATAGCATTAATATTCATTTACTCGCTCCACTGAAGTCGCGGAAGTAGTTCAAGTTGCCGATATACAACATTGGAAGAGAGTCGCGCTGACCCGCCGCCAAATCTTTCACTTTCTTGCTGAATACGGAAGTTTCATTACAAAAGTCGTCTTGTTATTTGTTAAGATCCGAGTTGGATAATTTGAAATGGTAGGCCTATAACTGTGTCAAATTTCCAAACTCCGTTGACCTGGGATTTGGAATTGAGAAGTTGGAGCATAACTTGATTGTAAATGCTCAACAAGAGATGCTATAAAGATATTACATACTGTTTATATACGCTGCGTTGATTTCTGAAATACAGCAATTGTAAATGATTATAACTAGCTACAAGCCAATATTGTGAGGTGATTTAGAAAATATTGAACACGTAATACGAATAGCGTTTCAGCACCTTGTTAGAGAACTTTCGAACCTTGTATTGCAAGTTGCAGCACTATTTTTTAAGACCATGACGTGTATATTACCCCTCGCACCAGACATTACAAAAGGACTGGGCCCGTCTACCCAAACGATCCCAGGAAGCATTTTTCCAACAAGGGCTTTGCACAGTGTGACTTCAATAGTGTTTTTTAAAGGCGCTATGTCATCAAGTCATTTCAGGAACAAAGCCTTCACAGTCATGAAACACAAGCTGCAAGCTCAGCAGGATGGCAAGAAATGGTTAAATGGGTATATAATGTAAAAACCGAAAGTTTCTAAATTTTGACAGCGAATAGATTTAACGTATTTAATGTCTAGCCTGGACCGAAATTAAATTAAGAGTTTGTAACCCGTTTTAATCTTCCCCAATTTTAACCATCCACGTTCCTTTACGACTTATCGTCATCTCTCTTGTGTTTTTCTACCACGGTAACCTGTTATTTTGGGATTTCCTGTGATTTGTGGAGAATCGCAAAAATGCCTCGAAACAGCCGTGACATAGCTCCTTTAAGATATTGTGTAGGCACAATAGGCCTTACTTTATCGCCTCTAAAGGAATCTGTTTTGTAGCACTTGCAGCACTGCTTCATTATGGGATCGTTTGGGTAGACGGGATCAGCCCTTTTGTAGTTTCTGAAGTGGGGAATTGCAGAACTTGCGAGGGAGATGAGAATTGAAGTCGACATTTTCGGATGAATTTCATGATGTATCGATTTCGAGATTAAATTTATATGTGCGACCTTCACCGTAGATATAACAACAACAACAACAACAACAACAACAGCAACAATAATAATAATAATAATATTCTAATTTATAGTGCGTGTATTACATAATTACAACAAAAATTAACAATGACTTAACAAAGCAAAAGCTCCACGACCAAATCAGATAGGAACTAAGATACACATATCAGTGTCAAGTTGCTTCTAATGACGTAATCAAACGTCAGTCAAGCTGAAAACAACAAAGATCTTCTGGTTATGGTTCAAGCGTCACTTTCGTTTAATATTATAATAATAATAATAAATATACATTTATATGGCGCAAGTTCAACTTTTCACAATTTTCACATGCGCCTTACATCATATAACCTAAGAGTTATATATATATTAGTTAAAAGCTTGCTTAAATAAACAGGTTTCCAGTTTCAGTTTAAAGTTTAAGTGAACTTATATCATCGCTGCGATTTCGTAAAGAGAGAAACAAACTTGGAGGAGCCACGACCAACATTGTGTACTAATTATGGATCAAATGTTGTTTGCTTCAAAATGAGTTTAATATTCTTAGTAATCCATCCCCTGGGAGCCACTCCAAATTTTCAATTAATTAAGCACTTTTTCAGAGTCATTGAGCAGACATTTATTCGAGAGGGGTGTTTGAAAAGACGCCTTTAATCGCCTAAATGCATTACCAAAAAATGTACCAAGATTGGGTTTTCCTGTATTTGTCCTTATTATATGGCAAGTTAATTTCGCGCGCTGTGATTGGTTAATTTCAGGTCCGTAAGTTGCCGTACGGCCCTGCGTATCGGCCCTACGTATCGGCCCTGC